>OU896714.1:40003015-40123681 GCA_918026855.4 Phaedon cochleariae | reverse complement strand
AACTCCACATTGATCTCAGAAAACTCTCATATTTCAAATAGAATTATTCTGGTCTAAAGAAAATCTAGTAGGGTTTTGTAAAAACCTCTTATAGACACCAATACTATACAAATTTGCATAAAACATTGATATCACTGATATTACAACCCATTGAGAAATTGCTATTCCATTTCTCCAGATAGCAAAGCAAGTCACGAAAAAAAAATCAAGGAAATGAAAAGTTGTGTTTAGACTTATTTGGAAGCCGCCATCTTGAATTTATGAATTTTAACGAGAAAATCATGATCTCCGATCTCAAAAACCCCCACTTACCAATTTTGAATGGAATCGGACCAAATCTTGTCTGCCATCTTGGAGCAGCCATTTTTTTTAATTGATGGCGGACAAGATTTGGTCCGATTCCAGTCAAAATTGGTAAGTGGGGGGTTTTGAGGTCGGAGATCATGATTTTTTTGTGAAAATTTATAAATTAAAGATGGCGGCTTCCAAATAATTTTTTGTTTTTGTATAAATGACGATAACTCCTTTGTTATCAACACAAAACTATTACTGCGACATATCATCTGTAATAGAAAAAAAAGTTATTTGTAACTAAGTCATAGTGAGCTATGACCTACACTTGAAAAACTAAAGTTGGTGCTGATATCTCAAATTCTAGAAGAGTTGGTCAATGTCATATTTTTTTCGAAATCACTCTGAGAAACTGCAATGAGAATGTGAAATTCCTATTTGAATATTTTCATAAATAAAGAAGTTACGGAGGAGACATGAAAATTATCAAAATCTGTTTTCTGCGTATTGAACAAAAACGAATAGATTTTATCAAAATATTTTTTCACATTATAGTTGGCCTTGACAAACTCCACATTTGGTGTCATTTAACCGAACTCGTATCTCTCACCGTTAAAAAGATACCCATGGTGAGCATGGTAAGTGGGACACCATGTATACAGGGTGATTCACCTAAGAACCGACATAGAGGAGGTCCCAAAATATGGCAATTTAACGCAACTTACTTCTATACCAAGTTGCTTCCCTAAGGAGTTATAGGCTTTGAAAGTGAAGTTATAAATTTTGAAAAAAATCAATATCTCCGTTATTCTTGAACTTAAAGTAACCAAAAATGGTACACTTCGTGGATGTATTTAGGGCGTTACTTGACAGTAACTAGAGCTTAATTGAAATTTGTAAAGGGGGTATACCGGGTGACGCACCATTAATATTCAACAGAATTTTGTTAACCCTCGATGGATTTCAAAAATATTTGCTTTGTTGTGTGGGCAATTCAATTCTAAAACTTTTTTTAGTCTAGTAATTTTTCGAAAAACCTCATCATACTCACACAAGAAACAGTTAGAATTGAATTAGAACATATGCGAAATCACCATGTGAATGATGACATACCTATACCTACTCCTATATCGAAATCGTTATCTTCAACATAGAAGGCACCCAGTGTATATTGCCAAGTAGAAACCATAAATCAACAGCAAACTCTCTCTGTAAATCTACTCGAACTGAACTGTATCCTGTTCAGATAAAGTCGTTTTTATTTATGGTTGTTTCGTGACTTGCTTCCACCACGAACATTAAAAAAATTAAATTGTTTCGCATATTTATAATAGGGAATCAAGGGCAACGGTGAATCTATAAGGAGAATGTGGGGAACGCGCCCCCGGGGATAGACCTCGATATTCGACAATGGAAATTAAGTCAAGGGCGGTTCTGAGGTGAATTTCTAGGGGAAGGGAAAAAGGTAATACTCAGGGTGACCAGATTTTGAAAATGAAAAAGTGTGTCCAGTTTTCGATGCTTTCGCGTGATATCTCAGTTATCTTTGAAGATAGATCCTTGCAATTTTCGTAGTCCTGTGCCACTTCTTTGTGAAACTCAAGATCGCCTCATCAGATTTTGCATAACTGTTTCCGTTTTTGAGATACAGGGCAGATACAGGGCAAGATTCTTAGCGAAAATATCAAATCAAAATCTTGTAAAGAATTTCACGCAGAATCCAGTGGCACACTCAATTTTTGTTTTCGGAGTATGGTTCTGGAGATAGAACCCAAACTTATGATTTTTTAAATAGAACACCCGATATTTAATCACCTCATTGAATTTCTCATTTTTGTACCTTCGCAATGATATAATAATGTATGAATATACAAATCTCAAAAACGCTCCAAAATAACTAAAACATTGAATTTTGAACAGATTGGATGGATTTTTCATATAAAAAAAGTTCCAATTGAAGGAATGTTTCCTTTGATTTTTCCATGAAGGGGACAAAAACAAAACCAACACTAATTAACTAACAAAACACAAAACTAACTTACCTGAAAGCAACAAATAAATAGTAATAAGTTCATAATTACGAATAAGTACCTGATTAATGTTCAAATTGATGTCCATTTTTCCTCACACACTTTCTCAATACGCATTCAAAATCATTAAAAGATGTCTTTGTAATTTCTGGAAAACTTCGTCTGTTGTTGCACGAAGTTCTTTAAGATTGTTGTGCCTCTTACTGTATGAGAAAGTGTGTCAATTGTGTGTTAGGAAAAATGGACATCAATTTGAACATTAATCAGGTACTTATTCGTAATTATGAACTTATTACTATTTATTTGTTGCTTTCAGGTAAGTTAGTTTTGTGTTTTGAATAGAACACCGTGTATTTCATATAAGCTCATCAAATTCCTCATTTTTTTTTTCCGAAATGATATAATAATGTATATAGAATTATAATTTTCAAAAATGCACCAATGCACTTAAACATTGAATATCAATTGTGGGCTATGGATTTTTCATATCAAGAAAGTTCCAATTGAAGGAATATTTTCATTTTATTTTTCTATGAAGTGGACAAGAACAATAACAACTCTAATTAACTGATGACAAAACACAAAACTGAGTTACCTGATAGCAACAAATAGATGGTAATGAAATGTTCATAATGCAGAGTGAGCACCTGCCTAAATATTTACCAAAACAATTGAATTTCGAGATTATTCAGTATTTCATTCATTGAATTGTTCAAATTGATGTCCAAAATCATCAGGGAAAAAATTTTATGATGATACTATTCCTTGAAGTAGTAGCATCATAAAAAAATATTTCAACTCCAAGTAAGTCTATAGCATAAAATAGGTAATTATTTCACTTCAATATCATTTGTTTTTGTATTGTAGACCTTTGAATTAGGCTGAAGATGGTCTTTTATAAGACCAAAACATGTCCCTCATGATTGAGTAACAATATCATTGAAATTTGTGGAGATGACTTCGAGCATTCCTTCCTTCCTGTGAAATATTTCCCTCCACTTTGAGCAATATGGACTTCTACGAAAGATTAAAGATATAGATCATTGAATGTCGTTCTGAATGACAACCTAGTCAGGTAGTTAGTAGGTGAGAGGTATAATACCTCCTAGCACTAGGTCGCCTACTAGGTTTTCATTTAGATCGACAATGATGAATCGTTGTTGAATCTTCAAGGCAACGATTTGGTAAAACCAAATTGTAACTAAAAAAATGATCAACTTTCAATATATTCTGAAAACGGCTGAAACGAATGTCAAGAACCTATATATTCTTGAAAACAGGAAAGAAAAGTGTTGATTTTTCCCGAAAATTATATTGGGGTGTTCCATTGAAAATAACGAAGTTGGTACCCATTTTTAATATCAGTGATATTCATTTGTTTCACCTCATACTATGTTCTGGCGATTCAGAACAAACCCTGGAGTATTTGTTTCTGAAGTTTTTTTTCTGTCTTTAATGATGAACCCTGTAGAAGCTGTTTTAATATACGGAATGACCGTGTATATGCGCATACAAATTCCGTTGCGCATCCAAACATGACAAAATATACAGGGTGGCCTGTGTGGAAATTTACAGAAGAGGTTGAACCGGAAGTGATGAAACAAATAAATATTAGTTTTCCTACGACTACTAGGTACTGTAAGAGATGAATATTGTACACAAAACAATGGCAGTAAGCTTCTCCTTACACACGTGTGCGTAAAGAGAGCGATCGCACGGTTTTCATAGGTATGTTGATAGATGACTTTGTTTTGTTGCTTAGGCGATGTGTCAATAACAATTAACAATTTCATTAATGTCAGTAGCTAGGTGGGTAGGTACTTATTTTTTTATCAATCAATCCAGCTATCCACCGAAACCAAAAGCAGGTAAGTTATATTTTTTGAAAATATGATTATTTTCTATTGATAATCCTCAATTTCAGTTTAAAAAAATTATGTCAAGCAATGACGATGATCAGATAATTTCTACACCACCAGAAATGTTAGAAAAAGCTAGAATGGCTAAAAATGAGTTGCTACCCGCTAAGTCTCGTGAATGATACGAAATAGCACATCAAAAATTCCTGGACTGGAGAATTAGAAATAATACCGTGTCGTTTTCGGAACATATCCTTTTAGTATATTCTCAAGAATCATCGAATTCGATGAAATCATCATCACTCTGGTCGATATATTCCATGTTACGATCAACACTAAATATCAATCACAATATTAATATAGCCACATATCCCATTTCCTCAAAAGGAAATCGGATATGTAAAAAATCGAAAATACTTAATGCTGAACAGCAATTATTTTCTGCAGAATGCTCCTGTTGATGAATATTTATTCATGAAGGTAATTTTTCGAATGACATTCATACTCAACATTGAATTGGTGAATTCCTCTTTCTTTAAATAACAGGAATCATTAGAAAAGATCAATTTTGTGATATGATACCTATTTATAACTTTTCTTTCATTATTATTTTTAATAACGATTACAGAATCTCTCGTTCTGATGCACTTAAACAATAAATAACTATTATGAATGTTGATTTTATATTTTCATATAATGTGTTTTTTGCTATTAATGAAGTTGTTTAGATATGAAAAACGGCTCCATTTCAGTTCGAATTGAGGAAAATGTCTCGGTATGCAATGCGTATCAATAAACAAACACAAGAATTTTGATTTGTAACTTGTCATGCAGCTGGCTTTTGACGAGAGACGTGTATATATAGGTATTCGTTATTTGTGCCTTAATACAATATCTGCACTATCCGGAAGAAAATATAGTGTAGTCGTAGAAAAAGTATAGTACAATTCTCGAGTTGTAAAGCAATTACGCACTTGTGGAGTTACACACTCGCCGCTATGCGGCATCGTGTGTAACTCTCTCCACTTCGTGCGTGATATGCGTTTTACAACTCTTGTTATGTAATATACTATTGTCAATGATTGAGGACATTGGTAAACTTGCACCCCATCAAATTTCAAAATCCGATCTCGGGTTATTTAGAAGTTACAGCACTGGCAGTTCTCTGTATATGTGAGTTATGGATTTAGGACGATACGCGCCAACACTTGGAATAGCTGATACAACATGTTGAGATAGATAGGAAAATCCATGAAAGAGATCAGAAGGAGGTCAACAACAAACTAAATGGATCGCTGCAGAAAAACTACTGTATGCTGATAAAGGATTCCAATAAATTGTGACTCGCTCAAGCCAAACAATATATCGAACGAAAAAAGATGGACACTAGGAGGGAATTCCCACATTATTTTCCATTTGATTGGTTGATTCTTCCTATAGGTGAATCTTTACTGCAGCCAGCGCTCCTTCTATCAAGGAGTATTTTCCATTTTTAGGTTGAAAACGATTTCGTTCCAGGTCTTCTAGAGACACTTCTATCAGTTTTGAAAGGACGCTCATCGTTTTGAAATATTTACAACGATTGTGACAGATTTCATACATAATTAGAATAATTCGTAAGTATATAGTTATTTATTATACAAGGGAAAAAAGTAGTAGATTTTAGCTCTAGGTTGTGTTGTCTCCCGACGCGTAGCGGAGGGAGACAAAAAACCGTGAGCTAAAATCTAATATTTTTCCCGTGTATAATACACTATTTTTTTCTGTGACAGAAGGAAGGACGAATCAATATTGGGAAGATATTACATTATTTCGAAATCTGAAAATTATCGACGTGAAATTTCAAGTTTTTAACAGTAGGGACACCTGCGTTTTATAGACATCTTCATCATTCTTTTGAAGTAATCAAATATCTGATGTCACTTCTGTCAGTTCAATTCTGTGATTTGATTTTAAAAAATTGCGAATTCAGTAGTTGTTTAGTAATATACGAAACCGCGAAGTCGAATGGAAGATAAAAGGACTTGCAGTTCTTTCTCGGAGACGGTATTATTGACTTATTTTTCGAAACTATAGCACAACAAAAGCCATTAACAGAGTATATATATGTGATATATATCCGGGTAAGAAGTACTCACTTTTTTCCCACGGGAAAAAAGTAATTTATGAAAAGTGACATTTTATAACCTGCCCAACAGAGATAAAATGCCAAACTTTTTTCCCGTCACAGAAAAAAATACATTATAGCATAATAAAAATATAAAGATTTTTCGAATTTCGTTCTCGATTCAATTTAACAATTTTTACAGAGGGCGTATAACTTTCGTCTGCAGCCTGCCTCTGATGATTCGCTTGATTTTAACTGTGACCCTGGTAGAGTTGTTAAAATTTATTTAGCAGAACCATATATATCACGTGTGAAAATAAAAAACTGAAGATAATAGATATTTATGTACCAAGTGCGTTAGGATCTAGTAACGCTCGTGGTGCATACAAGATTTAATTTTTCACGAAAAATTTATCCTATTTTGGTGAAAAAATCGATTTTAAAAAGAGGTTGATTGCTCCTAGCATTTTCTTTCCCGTTTTCTTCTCATGGTATAGGCATGGAATTTGTGGATATTTAAACGTTTGTTGAATATTGCTGTCATAATTTAATTTAGTGAATGTCATTGCTGCTTCCTTTGTGTAGTCTTATTAATAGATTAAACGAACTTACCTAAGTGAAGTTCAATCTTAATTATATGTAACGCCTTGTTCGAGATGATCATATGTAGTACCCCCGATCCCGCTAGGTGTCGCACGATATTCAAAGCTCTCAAACGCTGCAGAATGGCCCTGCGTTCTGTGTTCCATGCCTCCCGCATCTATGGTTCCGTCCGTCGTCGTACTACGCACAATGCTCATTCTCTTTAAAGCAGATCTCAAATATATTGATGATCATGGGATTCATATTAGATAGGTATTCAAACCTAACCATTTCCAATCATTCCCCAGGGCTTGGGTGGGTATGATCATCTCGAACAAGGCGTTACATATAATTAAGATTGAACTTCACTCAGGTAAGTTCGTTTAATCTATTAATTATATTCCACGCCTTGTTCTCAAGATCATATGTAGATGTTCAAAGATATTTGAGATCTCTATCTGCTTCAGAAACTCACAAAAAGAATCACTTCTCGAGCAAACAGCATCATTTAATTAAATACCAAAACATTATAATATGAAGGTACACACACCTTAATACAAAAGAAAAATCATCATTACAACTCTGGATGGATTTTCTATTTTAAATCTAATATAGCTCTAGCAAAATTATTCTTATCAACTAAAGGCCTATTATAAAATCTGGCAAAAGTTTCTGAATTACTAGTCCACCCTGCAGTAGCACGAATTACTTCAACATTGATTCCATTCCTTTTGGCCGCTGATGTTGAAGCATGCCTGGTGCTATGAGCTGCAAACACATTTGTGTCAATTCCACTTAACTCTAAAATATTCTTAATCCATCTACTTATGGATTGGGATGATGCTGGGTGATAAGGTTTTTTAAATGTCAAGATTAATTTATCCGATTCCTTACCCCTCAGCGTTGCCGTCTTTTCCAAATATGTTTGCAATGTGTTTGCAGCACAAACACCAGGCCTGCTGTGGAAAAATGGAATATTTAAAACCGGTTGAAGTCTATTCCTACCTGATGTTTTTATCCGTTGGGTAATAAAAATTTCAAATCCATCAGGATTTTTCGAAATATTTTTAATATCAATAAGTGATATGGTTTGTACCCTGTGTGCGGTAATAAGTGCTACCAGGGTTACCAATTTCTTGGTCAAAAGGTCTAAACTTAAATTCTCATTTGGATATAAATTATTCAAATAATCTAGAACACATGAGGGATTCCAAGTATAATTATATCTAGGGGCACTTGGCCTGAGATGTTGAATTCCCTTAAAAAATCGCTTGATCCTGTGATCAGAACCAAGTTCTGGGGATTGAATCAAGGATAAAGCTGATCTTATGCAATTGAGTGATCCATATGAAATCCCTCTTTCAAATTGTTCTCCTAAAAACTCAAGAGTATTCAAAACTGAATTGTTGAAAACATTTAGATTCCTGCTCCTGCAGAAGTCCCACCACAGTTTTAATCCACTACTATACTGTTTCAACGTACTTGGTGTGATAGACGCTATCAAGATATGTATCGTGGGTTCTGGAATCCCCTTGCTTCTGAATGCTTGCTGGATAATATTCCAACCCCCAGGGAAAGTTTTCTCCATAGAGGGTGAGGACTCCTATGGACAGATAACAACATATTTTTGCTAGGTGGAAAAATGATTAAATCGCTAACCAGAAGCCTCTTAAATAGAGGGAACCAAGCCTGTGCAGGCCACATGGGAACCACTAAAATAACCATTGCTTTATCTAAAATAATTTTTTGAAGGACCTTCAGGATTACTGAAAAAGGTGGGAATGCGTAGCATAATTGATGCTCTGACCAAGAAACTGTGAATGCGTCCACTGCTGCAGACTCAGGATCTTTTTTCCAAGATATAAACAAATCACATTTTTTGTTGTTCCTACTTGCAAATAGGTCAATGTCTGGGATACCTAATTTACTCGTTATCTCTCTGAAAATCTCGTCAGATAACTTATATTCAGTTTCAGGCGCTAGTTTTCGCGATTCAAAGTCTGCTTCAACATTATCACTGGACTTGATGTATGATGCAAAAATGTGTATGTTACGGGCCTCACACCACTGCCAAATTTCTCTTGACAGTCTATTCAACTTTTGAAAACGAATACCTCCCATTCGATTTATGTAAGAGATAGCAGTGGTGTTGTCAATTCTCAATAGGATCTTACAGTTTTTCAAATCATTCGCAAAACACTTCAAGCCAAAAAATGCTGACAGCAGCTCTAGCCTATTGATATGGTAAGACTTCTCCGAATCCTTCCAGTATCCATTAGACCTCTGGCCTGCACAGAAAACCCCCCAACCTGATGAGGATGCATCAGAGAAAATTTCAAGTGAAAATTTCTCATCTGCAATTGAATTTTCACATGATAAAATATTATCTCTCCACCAATTGAAATCTTTCTGTAAGTACCTTGGAATAACCATTTTTCTATTATAACAGTGACCGGACTTAATCAAGGCCAAGTATTTTTCCCTCTCGAAATTCTTAACATATAGCCAACTATACTTGGCAGCTGGACACGCTGCCACCAACTTGCCCACAAACTGGGCAAAAAATCGAATGGAGCACTTTTCCATGGAGGACACCTTTTTGATAATATTGAAAATATGTTCTCTTTTTTGTTCAGTCAAAGTTAATATCATGTTCTCAGAATCAAAAAGGAATCCCAAGAATTTACATTTACTACTGGGTGTCAACTGACTCTTTTCTAAGTTAATTAGAAAACCTAACTTTTCTAATATTCGAATTGTAGTCCTAATATTCATTTGACAATCAGATACTGATGCCCCTAGTAATAAAAAATCATCCAAGTATACAACGGACATGAGGCTCTTTTTTCTTAAGAATTGAATAACTGGTTTCAACAATTTAGTGAACACAAATGGAGCACTACATAAACCGAATGGGATACATGTATATTCATACAATACTCCATTAAACATGAAACGCAAAAATTTCCTATGTTTATCAGATACATTAATTAGCAAATATGCTTCCTTCAAGTCAATAGATGCCAAAAAACAATTTTTTGTTATCAAACTAACTGCTGTTTTTCTATCCTCCATCTTAAAATGCTCAATATTCAAACTTTTATTCAACTCTTTGAGGTTTAAAATCATACGATTTTTACCATTTGGCTTTTCTACCAAGAAAATTTTTGAAATGAATTGGCCCTTACAGGGCTCACATCTCTGGATAGCACCAATATCTTTTAAATGCAAAAGTTCTACATTAATTTTTTGTTTTTCTGATTCAGACCAGTTCCTCTCTCTGGGAGGAGAGTTCTGATTGACCCTTGTTTTAAAAGGCAACTGGTAGCCCTGAACCCAAGACAAAATCACAGGATCGGAAGTAATTTTCTTCCATGCTGTCAAGAACCCTGAAAGCCGACCTGCCCTGAAGCTTACATTATTTATTTGGACATCCCCTATGGCTTCCTCTCTCTCTTCTTCTCCTTCTCTCGAGTAGATTCGCCGTACTGTCGACGGCGGTATAGGTTCTCTGTTGGTCCCTGATGTGGACGGTACTGAGCACCTGAAAATCTCTGTTGGGGATTCTTGGTTCTGAATCTTATCTTCTGTCCACCCAGAGCTACTACTTGCCTGGGTGGGTATTTCACATTTTTTGAAAACTTCTTGGTTTTTCCAGATTTAGATTGAGCTGCAGTCTTCAATCCCTCACCAGATTTTTCAATTGCTTTCACCGATTTTAACCTTTCTGTAAGGTTGTCACCAAACAACCACCCATCCAAGGTAGTGTTAACCAAGGAATCTTTTAAGGATTTGTCTAAGTTGAGACTAATCAACGTCTGTCTTGATTTGGATTCCTCATGATGAAGGTCTGCTATTAGCCTGGCTGCATCATTAATCAGCTCTACTAGGTGCAGGTTACCCCCTCCACCCTCTTCATTTTTCAATAGGATGGATAAACTTTGTCCTAGAGCAGACAAACTTGCACCCATTTGCAACTGAATCTTTTCCAAATGGACATCCCTTTTCAGTGCTGCCTCATTTGCAGCAGCTTTCACTTCTGGATTTACCTTAGGTGGCCTCAGTGCTAGGCAATTTGCAATGACTGGATATTTTTCAATCAACTTTGATTTCACTTCATTGTCCAGTCCCTTCATTAGGATGGTTTCCCAGCGCAATGCAATGTCCTTGTGAACAGGATCCCCCAAAATTTCTCCTGTAGGCATGTCAGTGCTCAAAACATTCAGCACTTCTGAGTCCAGGGACGGTACCTCTACAAATTCTATTGTCATGTGGGTCATGAGGTGGGTCCCTCTCGTTCACAATTGGCTCTAAGCTTGGCCTGCCTGCAAAAATAAAGCATAATTCATACCTACTTGTGGAATATCTCCATGGGATGAATAAGAGCCATACTGGCTTCCAATATTGGAAATTGTGACCAATGTGACCCTCTAGGGGACCTTCCCAGGTCAACTAGGACCAAATGTATTGGTTGATTGTCATACACATGACCTTCCAGAAGACTCACACAAGTCAACCAGGACATAAACTATGAGGTTGTCACACACATGACCTTCCAGGAGACTCACACAAGTCAACTAGGACATAGGATATGTAATTGTCATACACATGACCTTCTAGAAGACTCACACAAGTCAACTAGGACAAAGTTTGTCAAATAGAGTATCATCTTCCCAGTTCTCAGAACTGTTTATCTGCTTCCTGGCATGTCAAAACTGAAACACACATGAAAACCTCATTATACTTACTTTCAGTTTCCAATGGCCCACTCAAATCTGATATTTCTGATAAGGAATCACTGGGAGAAGGTGATGGCGAGAATTCTCTACGCTGTTTTTTGCGAGGTCGCCCATTTTCTTTCTCGCTTTCTTGTTTTTTAGCGGGACGCGCCGAATGTCTAACCTTCTTCTCTAAAACCTTAACCTTTCTTCTCAGATATTTCAATTCATAATCACTTTCGCTACTAGAACTTGAAGGCGATCGCCTTCTCTTCTTGTGTTTGCCCATTTTTCCTCGTTTTCTTTATTTTCCCTAACAATTTTAATTTTTACTTTTTCGAAAGCTCGAAAACGTTACGACTCCGTCGCGCACGATCGTAAGAATGAGCATTGTGCGTAGTACGACGACGGACGGAACCATAGATGCGGGAGGCATGGAACACAGAACGCAGGGCCATTCTGCAGCGTTTGAGAGCTTTGAATATCGTGCGACACCTAGCGGGATCGGGGGTACTACATATGATCTTGAGAACAAGGCGTGGAATATAATTGAAATAATGAAAATAAGTACGAATACGGGCGTTATATGGGTCTGTTAATAGCAACCGTTGCCAAAGTATTATAAAGCAGTAATGAACAAGTGATAAAATAGTAATTCACGTAACAAGTCCAGAAAATACTGTTTTTCTGCAACCGACACAAAAGTCGTCCATTTTGATACCAAAATTTGCTCTTAAATTGACGTTTCTATTACTGACACAAAAATAGGTATGTTGCTAGGCAACATATTCAGTCCCTAGGAGCTGAAGTTGAATTTTAGTTCCTAGGAGCTGAAGTTGAACTTTAGCTCCTAGGAACTAAACAGGATATACTGGACGTCATCAAGAATAAACAACATTCTGACGGTTGGCTATTTGGGTTGAGACGCATCCGATTTCAGCAGATTTGGAATTTCATACCCATGCTGGAGATATGAATCTTATTATAGTTTAGTATTTTTTATCAGGGAAGCCTTCAAGATTCAAATACTTGCTTGATCTGTATTTCATTCGTTATTCTCGGGATGAATAACTTGTTTTTGAATAATCACGGCAAGCAATAGTTTTTTGTTTCAAACAACAATATTGTTTAGCTTCATTTGATTATCAAGTCAAACACAGTGTAGTATGGAGAGGAATAAATAATCACTATTATCATTGTTGATATGCTCACTAACCTAACATTTTCCACGTCTTGTTCCTATAGCTGGCACTGGCGAAGTATTTGCCATTAGAGCACCTGGTCCATACACAAATATGTCACTCTGTAATTGTATTTATATTGAAACTACAATTCGAACATCCTAGAAAACCTAACCTGCTGTTTGCAGGCAGAATATTCTCACCACATGGATTATTTGTCAATAGTTGTTGCATTGCATATACATATGGCACGGCATTGGTGGTTACTTCACATATTTATTTGGATTAATTGTTTCGGTTGCAGAAAAAATAGCATATTTCATTCGGATCAAAAGTGACTTTGTTCGACTCGCAAATTTTGCTTTCGCTCGGCTTCGCTAAACGCTCCGCCTCGCAAATGCAAAATTCGCTTGTCAAACACAGTGTCACTTTTCAAATTCCAGGTCGAGCCATAAGTGAGTCCTGGAAGTCTGCGAGTCCAAAAAAACTGTTTTTGGACGTGTTGCGTACACTATTTTTTCTTCAACCATGTAGAATAACAAGTGAGGTACGTAGTTTTTGAAAGGTATCATATTAGTATAGATGTAGTTTTCATTAGGTATTAGATTAGTATAGAGGTCAGATAATTTATACGACGCTATAAAAGCAGATGATATTTTATCATTGCTCATGTAAGATGGAAGTAGAGGCATGGCACCATATCATGAGCATATTTTTATATTGAAACTATCATTGGCCACCAAAGATGTGTATATGAAAGTTCAGAGAACTGGAGATTTTTCCCACAAACTACGTACTTAGCCCACTCGACTGTCTATGTTTTTCCACACAAACTACGTACCTAGCCCACTCGACTGCCAATAGGGACTAAAAAAACTAAAACAAAAGAAAGTTCAAACAATGCCAACATATTTCTTCTTTGTGGGAAATCAAGACAGTCGAGTGAGCTACGTAGTTTGTGGGAAAAAATCAAGACAGTCGAGTGTGCTTTTTTTACTTCCTTTTGTTTTTTGTTCTGTTTTTTATTGGCAAGTGATTATCTAGGAACTTGTAAATTTTTTAGTTTTTTCATCGTATCTCCCGAACTATTGAATTCAGAGAAAAATGTTATACGGATTTTTTGTAGATTCTATCGAAAGGAATTATTTTGGTTCTATAACATTTTCAGATATTTCCAGTTATTTTCGTCGAGATATTTGGAATTATCTGAGAATAAAATTTTCAACACTTTTGTTCCATCTTCCAATCAACAAAAGGGAAAAATATTTCATGGTTCAGTGAAAGTCGATGAGCTTCATCTATCGATAATCTTAGTTTTTCAATATATCCCCATGGTACCCTATGGGTCGTTCAAAAAAAAATTTTTTTTTCATATTTATTACTTTATTTCCTGTACTATTGGGTTTACAGAACAAGTTATGGGTAACAATTTGTAGGAAATGTTCCAGTGGATAACTTTGCAGTTCTGATAATTTTCGATTTTTCCATTTGTTTTCGATATATATTGAATTGAAAGGATTTCAAATTTTGATGTTTTGATTTTCATTTGTTTGTCCATTTTCCGATGGATGTACGAGAAAATGGTAATATAATAATTTGTTGCATCATCAAAGAGGCATACGGTGCATTTTTCAAATTTGGATTTAGTCTATTGGTCCAGGAGATATGTCGTTTTAAAGCGAACCGTGTGTTTCGGAAAATCTCCTTGAAAAACCCACTTGGAATTTTCCGACCCTGCTCAATTTCAATAGGCTTCGTCTCTCCCTGATAGAGTTTTTTTCACAAAAAATGAAATCGATCGGACCACTTTTGCGATTTGTAGAGTGGTTACAAGAAACTTCCGGTGAAAAATCGAAAAAACCCGGAAAAACCACCTTAGAGTTTTCCGATTTCCTTCATATTTTAATGACATAATACTGTTTTGAGTACAATAAGATGGCAAAATTTCAAGTCGATATGTCAAAGGATTCCGGAGATATATCGGTTTATGATTACCACAGAGTACAGACAGACAGACCACACACAAAAACAAGAGTTGCTCAAAATTCGATGGGGATCATTTTCTCTATTTCTCTAAAGTAACTATACCCCTATCTCGCTTAGTTTCCGATATTGCATTTTTGGCAAGGCCGTAGTATACAGAGTGGGCCTTTGAAAACGAAACAGAGGCTCTGTAGGTCGCCGACACCGGATTATGAAAAAAATCTGAAACACATCAACTACATTTTCGAGGGGGACATCGTTCTACAATATTTTCAGCCCTGCGGCGTTGCCGCTGCTAACGAAAAGAAGCAACAACTTTGTTATTTCAAATGGAACACCTTGTATTTTAATGCATTTTTAGATTCTCCCCGAAGAGCTGATTTCATCAATGCATCACACTTGTGGTCTAGCTGTAATGGTTTCAGGGATATAAAGTGTTCAAAATCGAGATTTTTCAACTTTAACATTTTTTTGTGTCGAAACTATTCATTATTGGTCAAAACGACTCCCATGTCCCTATCTCAACTTGTGATTCACTATCTACTAACATTTAATTGGAACAGATACAGGGTGATCAGAATTCTGAATCTTGAAACACCCTGTATTTGTTTCAAATAAATGTCAGTAGATAGTAAATCACAAGTTGAGATAGGGACATGAGAGCCGTTTTGACCAATAATGAATAGTTTCGACACAAAAAAATTTTAAAGTTGAAAAATCTCGATTTTGAACACTTTATATCCCTGAAACCATTACAGCTAGACCCCAAGTGTGATGCATTGATGAATTCAGCTCTTTGGAGAGAACCTAAGAATGCAATAAAATACAAGGTGTTCCATTTGAAATAACAAAGTTGTTGCTTCTTTTCGTTAGAAGCAGCAACGCCGCAGGGCTGAAAATATTTTAGAAAGATGTCCCCCTCGAAAATGTAGTTGACCTGTTTCAGTTTTTTTTGATAATCCGGTTTTGGCGACCTACAGAGCCTCTGTTTCGTTTTCAAAGGCCCACTCTGTATACTCCACTATATCCACTATATAGGTATAGCGTCGTATAACAAGTCAAGGCGACACATTTCCATATTATTTTTCTTTGTAGAAAACAGTTTCTTCTTTATTAATTCTCATTAGTATCAAATACTGAAATTTGAACAGAACCTATACCTACTAACTGTTGGAAATTCCGTATGGACAGTTCTGAACTCACTATCGCAGCTGCTTTCGATAGTTTATTGCGATAATTGCCGATAATTACAACCAAACTTTCAAAAATCAAAACGTCAAAAATGTCAATTAATTTCATTTCAGATAGCTCTCAGCCGATATTTCGCTGCTATGGTAGGTAATTATCATCTGCATTTATCAAAACCATATCTACCAAGATTTTCATAGTTACCAGTGACAACAACGATGTGATACTTCCCGGCCTAGTCCGGGAAGTACGTACTTCCTGGACTAGGCCGCAGGAAAAATGCTACACAGAAAAAAAAATTTGTTTGAAACTACAAAATTTTTGTAAATTCAACAAAATCTGAGTGTCATGTATCCACGACAAAATATTTTGTCACCGCAACAAATGTTTCTTGTCAGTTTCCAATTCAAAATTCATTTGATGTAACTCATTAATGATCCAGATTAGCAGCAGGAATTGGTTCAATAAACAAAGATTATTTTGTTTCTCTAATACAATATCCTGCTCTTATGAAAGATTCAGTTGATTGAAATGATTATATCATTCATTCATTCAAGTGAAAAAATTGTCAGTTTTTCAGAGAGTGAATATGTTAGAATAACAATATATTTTCTTCGATCAACCAAATTGTATTTAGAATTGACAAAATATTTTGCTGAATAATATAAAAAAAATCCAATAACTGAATTTCAAAACTGAGAGAAATTAGGGATCAATTTCCTCAGTTGATCCAAGACTATTAGCTTGTATAAGCGCCATAAGAAAGTCTAGGACAGCAAATTTAATTATATAAAAGGATGTTTTAGGTAGGTATATGTACACCCCAATCGAGGCGAGCGTAGGAAGGTTGAAAGAAACGCCACCTAGTGGCGAAAATGTAACTAGATAATCATTCAACAAAATATTTGTTTGACATAATGTATTTGTGGCTTGATTTGTGGGTTCTGTACAACAAAGTAATTTGTTTGAAACAGTGGCGTAGCTAGGTAACCAAGGGCCCTGGGGCAGATTAAAAAATGGGGCCCACTGCTATGTAAACTGATTAGGTTTCATCAAATGAAAATATGAGATATACAAAAACTTTGAAAATGCTAAGCTACTTATGCTCCTTTTTGTGCACTGCAGGGCAGGTAATAAAAATATTAAACAGTAACAACATAAATTACACTTAATACTTGGTGTACGTTTGGCTAATAATACAACGAAATATTCAAAGGTTTATTATATAAAGGTCGGGCCTACCAACTGACTAAATAACAATTATATTTTTTTCCTAGATTTAGCTTTCGCAAAACTATCAATGACTTCGTTCAAATCCAGGCTTGAGGCGGTGTTGTTTTCAATTGCTATTAGAGATAAATGTCGGAGTCGGGTTTGGCCAATATTATTTCTCAAACAATTTTTTATTATTTTTAATTTGCTGAATGACCTTTCAGCTGCAGCAGTGCAGTGCCAGGAATTGTAAAGAATAATAGCATTGCATTGCTGTAAATACTTCCGTTAGGTCGCATTCTAGCACTCCATATTTGCTCATTATTTCCTTACATAATTGGAGAACAGTCCATGATTGTGTTAGTTGAGGTAAAACTAGGTGGTAAATATTAATAAATTGAAGTGAAAAACTAGGGCCCACTGGGTTTCTTCTTTTTATCCATAATTTCAGTTTTCTAATTCATTTAAAATAATACAAAATTAAATTGTGCTCGATTAGGTAGGTATACTCACTGTTCACTGACGACGTTAAAAGTAAAATAAAAGGAAAGAGAAACACAATGATACGCTACAAGTGTCGTTGGGGAATCCCAGGAAAAAATCATCACCGTTAGTGTTGCCACATTTCACATTTATCGGTGGAGACCATGAACGATTTTCTGCCCGCGAACCTGAATGCAGGTGACTTGTATTTTTTCACGATATTTCGCGTTACACAATGAGCTGTAGCCGAAATCTATACATTTGACACGATTTATTGACTCAACGGACATCAATATGATATGAGTGGCAAAATCAGATAAAATTGAACCACTATATTGCCCGTACAAAAAAGTTTATTGACATTAGCTTATTTACCCCTGATACAGCATTAATTTTTTAACCGTTCTCGAAAAAAATCTTAACTCGAATTCACAATAAAACGCACATTGATGAATAATAAAATGCACATATCACTATCCGTCAAATTGACAATACTGCCAACCTACAGAAATAATTTAAGGGAATTTCCTTAGGCATAACTTTTGGATTTCTCTCATCTGAGCTGTTATGATTAAAGTGGGGTCGAGATCGAGATTTCTGGTAGGGATTGGAGGGCCCCCTGAGCTTGAGGGCCCCGGGGCACTGCCCCGCCTAGCCCATGGGTAGCTACGCCACTGGTTTGAAATAACAACATATTTCTTGATAGTGATGTGTTGAATCAACGAAATATAATGTTGTCATAATCAATTCAATTTTGTCGAATAAAAAAGAAAATTCGATTGGTTGCAAAATGAAATGATTGTTGACTCAACAAAATATGACGTTGTATTTAGTTGAATATTTGTCAAAATTAATTTAGTTTTGTAGAATAGACAAAATGCATATGATTGATTGAACAATGAGATGATAGTTGGATCAACAAAATTTGTTTTATGTCAACTATGAATGTTGTTGAATGAAATGAAACTTTTGTCCAGTAAGCAAATATTTCAAACAAATTATTTGAATAGGTTGCTTATTTGGATTCAACATATATTTTGTTAATTTCGCAAAATTGTGTTCAATTTAACAAAGAAAAAATGACCAAAATTATTTTGTTGGTGCAACAAAACTTTTTTTCCGTGTACTATCACAAAGGAAAAACGTCCGGGAAGTGAGTGCCGAAAAAGTATGTTTTTGTCTGAATTATGACGTCAGTAAGAAATAAGACTTATTCCGGTTCAAAAACTTCTGAATGAACGGTTCGAACCAATATCTGAACACTGAAACGAGTGGGGAAGTCGAGGGAGAAGTGGGAAAAAGTCGAAGTCCGATGTTATGAATGATTTTTAGTTTTGTTTTGGCTGAATATTTTGTCAAGATCAATGAAAAATTCTATACTTGTGATTCAATAACAATCGTTTCTTTTTTCACACTACTCACAGTTATTCCATCGATCTAAATGTGTGTATTTAAATCTATGGTTATTCGTTAATTTAAAAAATTATAGATTTCAGGTTATGTAGGTATAAGCAATCATTGATTTTGACAGCTTCATTTTCAAAAAGTTCCGTTTTCTTGAATGGAATAAATTACTACGTAACGCTTGAAAACGGTTCAAAATCAATCTTGAACACGGTTCAACAAGAAGAAACAACTAAATTAAAAAAAAATATTGAAACGACTGCTGAACATCCCTAATTACTCTATTAGGATTCACAAAGGGCTCGCTTCAGTTTCTTGGAGACGACCCTAATTACAAGTCTTTTACGGTTTAATGATGGAACTGGGGGTTGGAAATGAAGAAACAAGATGTTTCAATTGCTCCGGGCGGACTATAGTTTCACTTAAATACTCGTCACAATGTTGAAAGAAGTGTTTCGTTGGTGGAAATAATGTTCCTACAATGAGCTTGAAAAACTAACAACAGTATCAGTGGCGTAGTTGACGTGAAAAAAAATCGCATTATAGCTTATTATTTGGACCTAAAATTTCATAGTGAATTGAAACATTTCTTGTATTTGCTACTTTTTAATAATATAGTAAATTCATAAACAAGACACACAAAGTCATCTCCACAAGTTTATTCACTGAATAATCAGTATCTTTTACCATAGATTACCATAGATTAATATAGTAAATTGTTGTTACAAAAGACTACCACTAGAGTTGCTTAGTTCAGGCGCTAGACAGCTCTGATGTTCCAAATTTCAAATCGTTTTTTTTTGCTTTTATGAAACGGCTAATGAGATTTCACTCAGATTTTGTACATTTTGGCATATCTTCAATGGAGAATGGAACCCATATATCATGATTATATGGTGAATATATCATTCCCATTGTCGTATCACTTGATTTATTTAGTGAATAGGTACACATGTGCTTACTCCAATTGAAGAAAAAAATTTTGGACATAACATTTGGATTGCGATAGTTCACAACAAAAAACGTAAACCTTCCATAAAATCAGATTACTCACATGGTTTTGACAAAATTGAAGACCTTGGTGAAATAACCGATCCAAATTCTATACAATTAGCGGGAAATCGAAAAAAACCTTCCAAAATTGTGAAAAACAATGATAATAGAATACGATTTCTTCTTCAGATAGAATTTGACAAAATGCTTGAATGCGATGAATAATCAAAATGAAAACTACTATCGAGTGTACAAATTTTTAAAAATTTGGACGTTTTTTGATCCAAAATAGCATATGGAAAATGAAGCACAGTGGTTTATGTCATGTTTATTATATCAACAAGAAACCATGCAACTACATAAAAGAAGAGTCAGAATCGTATAATGCGTCCCCATCTATTTCTTCTTCGTTTTGTTCTTCTTGTTCCTCAGGATCTCCGAATATCATAATCTGTAATACCACTGATCTCCTGTTGCTTTCTTTTTCTGGTTAGAATCGATTTTATTTCGTTCTTCGACTGCCTTGTGTTTATTCGATCCTTACTTATACTTATGCACATTTCAAAATAAAAACGGCTATTGAGTGATTATATTTTATACAGGATGGGACGATTTCATTTTGCTTTCACCGTTTGATCCCTTAATTTTTTTCCTTCGAAAATGGTATACCTCGTTTAAATCGATATCTTGTACCGATCTAAAGAAAATCGCATTTAAAAACATACATCCCAATAACCGTTTCGAAGGTGATAGAACTCCATTTATTATCAATGTATAGATAGGACTGATTGGCAACTGCTCCATTATGGATCCTATATCAATAATGGAACTCCAAATGTAACGAAGCGCGATATAGAATTTTTTTTTGTATGAAGTACTAACATTATTATGGGTCACTCTTACAGCCCTATTATTTACGACATTACCTTTCCGTATACCCTGTATATTATCTAGTATATCATATCTGTTGATCAATTTGATATGTTGACTGATACTCTAATTTACCTACTGAAATTAAAATTTTGTCAAAATCATGATTATAATATAATATAATATAATATGTTATGTTATGTTAATATATTGTTATTGTTGTTATTATATTGAATAAATTGAAATTGAATCGAAAAAAAAAAAAAAAATCAAACTTCATCAGGAGTACCTCCATTTATTTTTACAGGGTGTTTCGAAAAAACCTAACCCCCTTGCTAGGGTAGGTAGAACATTGCAAAATGAGTTGGGTTGGCTCAGTGAAAAAATGTCGTAACGGCATCCGTTTTCATGATACAAGGTGTTGAAAAAATTATTTTTTTACACATTTTTCACGATTATTCCGAAACTACTGGCAACATTGTGATGAAATTTTGTATGGATGTTTCTTGAAATCTGACACATCGCATGAATTTGTTTTTATATCTGACTCTCATAGAGGGCGCTAGTTACAAGGTTCGTACCGAGTAGTTTTGAACATAACTTTTTTGAGGTTAGATTTTTCAATCCAAATATGATATGAACTTGAACATCATTCAATTTTACACCAAAAAGGTACTCCTGGTGAAACTCGATACTATGTTCCGTTTTCGGAATATTTCGATTTGAAAATAATGGAGTAGTGATGATGCTGGTATAAAATGAATTTTATTGAGTTCAATTGCCTATTTATTCAGGTTCAAAAACAATTAAATTATTCTTTTGCTGGAGTTATTGATGGAACAAAAAATCATAAGTAGAAAATTAAGAGATATTTGACTAGAAACATGAAATATTGAATCAGTTAGAGTAAGTGTTCAAAATGTCAGACGTTTCGAGGAATATACGATTCTATATTCTTTTTTTGAGAATGTATTATTTTTCTGAACAGTTGAGGATCAGCTGTTAGGACATTTGAGTGATGTTCAATTATGTCTCACAACTCTTGACGTGAATTTACCTATGTAGCATAGACTTTTTCTGCCTCACTTTCTGCTCAAGATACAACAAAACTGTGTAATCCATGTTCTTAGTCACGTCTGTCTCGATGTTATTCTTGTGATTCATTGAGTTTTGCATCAGAAATGTATTGTTGTTTTCGGTTTTCAATGAATAGGTGATAATTTTCCATAATACTCACTCTAATATACAATATACATATAGCTTTATTCCAGCAACAGTTACCACTTATCATATTTTCAAATCGAAATATTCCGAAAACAGAACACAGTATCGAGATTCAACAGGAGCACATTTTTTGTGTGAAATTGAATGATGTTCAAGTTCACATCAAATTTGAATTGAAAAATCTAACCTCAAAAAAGTTATGTTCAAAACTAGTCGGTACGAACCGCGTGTAACTAGCACCCTCTATATGAGAATCAGATATAAAAACGAATGCATGCGATGTGTCAGATTCCAAGAAACATTGATACAAAATGTCATCACAATGTTGCCAGTATAGTTTCAACATAATCGTAAAAAATGAGTAAAAAAATATTGTTTCCAGACCTTGTATCTTGAAAACGGATGGCGTTATGACATTTTTTTATACTGAGCAAGCAAACCCAACTTATTTTGCAATGTTCTATACCTACCCTAGCAAGGAGGTTAGGTTTTCTTGAAACACCCTGTATATACCTTCTTAGTAAATGAGTTACACAATCCAAATTTCATGTTCCAACATCAAACCCCGCCTTCCTTTCCATTGGCGTAGAAGGTTTACTTAACGTACCAAACGTACCAAATTTGAGTGAAATCGCATGCGGGTCGTTCCGAAATTATGAAGCAAAAACGATTAGAAAAATCGTTTCTTCAGAGCCGTTTATATAGCTCCCAAACTGAGCAACTCTGTATTCATAGGTAAGTATGCTTGTATTGTATTTGGTCCGAGAAATATATAGGTAAAGGTTTTTTGTGGAGACCTTTTAGGGACACCCTACATAACATAGTATGATAATATAGTTGGTGTATATAGGGACCAAATATTTATAGCATTCGCGAATTCAAGCAACACTTAGAATCTGCAATTTCACACATCCGATATGGTCTAGTGGCTAGGATAGCTGGCTTTCACCCAGCAGGCTCGGGTTCGATTCCCGGTATCGGAAATCTTTTTTTGTCTTGTTCGAAAATTAACCATATTCATTTTACTTGATCATTTGTGATATTCTCTCCTCGTTTCTATGAAATAAAAATATCATTATTATTTCAATATAATATGTGTAGTGGGACAAATCGGGCATATGGATGAGTGATGGTAATAGTATACAAATGAGTTACACGATGTTTTTATCAATTGATCTTGAATCTACCATTTTCATGTTCAGTTTTCAGTAGTGAATACCTAGTGGATACTAGAGTCTAGAGTCACTGTGAATTCCATGTTCTATATATATCGACTGACAGTATAAATCTTGACTTTTCCAGTTGCAATTCACGCAACCTCATCTGGAGTGGGTTTTATTGCGATTTAACATTGCTGTTTCTGAATTGGCGAATGGAGCTGATAACAAGGTCTACACAGAAAAATACGGTGGGTCAGATTATGTGGTTGATGAGATCATCAGAAAAGGAGAACGAAAAGTACCTAAATGCAGATCTATCTGAGGGTGAATGAACAGGGGCGTCCGTATAAATAATCTCAGGGGAGAGGGGTAAGTCACAATAATAATTCACTGTACAATATTCAGTACATATAAAAAAAACAGTTTTTGCACGGCCTATATATATACAAAAGCGGAAATACAGGGTATACATGGTAGGTACTCTCTGGGCTAAAAAGTTTTCCGGGATTTTTCTGGCAATAAAGTTACCACTATGTTTGCAGCAGCTTCTTCAATAGTTTTTTCACGCATTTTCGCAATATTTATTGAAAAAACTTAGGAAAGCAATTTAGAAAATATGCTAGCACACGTTTTCGATGTTCACAAAAAGCAATATGGCTACTCTTCTTTATCGGTAGTCATGATAATCAAACTTGATTTTGTGATTTTTGTATCCAGATTTTTATTTTCGTATCGACTATAATTGATCTCATCATAAGATTCTCTCAATTAAAACCGTCGAGTCGTGCAAATGATAGTATATAAACCTCGGAAGTGAGGTCTTTCTTCCCTCAGTGCATTGTAGCACCCTCTGGCTACAAAACCACCTCGGTAAAAATCATGCACTTCACTCCCTAGATGTATAAGAAAAGGAAATTAATTGAATTGACATCACATACGTATTCTGTTTACAGCCAAAATTACAATAAAAAATTGCACGTGATAATAATCATAATCTTGTTCGAACAAAAATGGCATTATTCTTATAGAGCCTTGAGCAAATTTATCAATTACTTTTTCAATAAAATTAACTCTATATCTATTTATCATAGTGATTCACACGAGACCAACGAGACGAGACTTTCATAAAGTCTCGTCTTGTCTCGCCGATGACATATGAAGTCTTTTCTCGAGTCTCGTCTCGCACCCTCGAGTCTCGTCTTGTCTCGCGTCTCGTACGAGAGTCTCGTAAATGTATCGCAATTTCGTCATGCATAATCTTGTTCCAGTCTAGTAGGGGACATTTACATTTACCTACTTTTCAGGTATAATGTAGAAGTAGGAAGAGAGAATTACAACAAAAATAACATTATTTATTGAAAAGTAAGTACCTAATAGCTACATACTTACATCATACATCTAAACAAGAAGAAAAAACATAGCATTATATATTCGAAAGTTATAAAAATAAAATAAAATGTTTTGTCTATCTGTGCTGAATAGTCTGAATTCTTTCTAAATATGTTGTATTATGAATGAAATTCTCAAGTCTGCAGTCGGCACGCAGAAATACTCACCTGCGAGACTCTCGCACGAGACACGAGAAGTCTTGCACGAGTCTCGTCTCGAGTCATGTCTCGAAAACGAGACGAAACCATGCGAGACTCTCGAAAACGAGACTCTCGCGGGCACCACTAATTTATCAGATGTCGATGAATAGTAATCAAACAGTCTCAGAAAGTCACTATAATAAGCGCTTATCAGAATAGGAATTGAATAATGCGAATGTATCTTGTTCAGTAAGTATCTGAGTAAGGATCAGGCGCTAGGGTGAGGGGCGAGCGACCCCCCCCTGCCCCTCACCTTCGGACACCCCTGTGAATGAAAAACTCTAAGACAGCTGATGAGTTGTGACTGGAAAAGGTGCATATAAGTCAATTATGTAAATGAAACTGCAATTTTCGTGTTAATATTTTTGTGGCATAATATTCATATTATATTGACTTACTTATGAGGTTTATGTGTGAATAATATAATCCTCAAGTAATATCTCGCATCGGGATGAATTCTTTTTCGCCAAACGTAACCTAACCTAACCGGCTTCCACAAAATGTATTTCCAAGGAACAGTTTTCAAAGAAGATTTGTGGCGGCATACCATCGCAGATATGGAATAATAATAATACTGAAGTAGCCTGTTTCTGTGAACAATTTTATTCCTTTATTTCGAAATACTAATCCAGAGTAGGTGACTTTCACGAACCGGTTCCTCATCAGAGCTTTGGTACATTTTCTGAATAATTATTGGAAAAAACTGCATTTAAGACCTACTTTCAAAGGGCTCTAGTGCCCTCAGGAAGCATTTTGAGACACATGTTGATAGACACAGACATATCCTTACGACCTTCCGTAGTATACGAACGTTTTTGTGTGACACCCTTTATACCTTGAAAAGAAAATCAGCATACCATAAAATATTCCCTTCTTCGCGAACATGTTTCTCGTATTTCATGAAAATGAATGCCTTCAGCGCCTCCGAGTTCCAACATAATCCATTTTATTCGCCGGTACGAACACGAAATCCTTACATCATTCAGACAATTCGAGAAATTTCCCAGCCGAAATCGCGTTACGCCCGTTTATTGCGGTGACGTGAAAAGATGAGGAACCTCAACGACAGTTGAAGTTAACGTTTCCATCGGCGATTATCATAGAGCTCCTCTCGCGAATCACGTTTTCATAAAGGATTTCGTCGACTATTCCTAGCGGAACAAATTGGGTAGGGGGTAGCATCATTCAGGATTCTTTCGTTCCGCTGGTTCAATAGGCCTGTGTCTGAGACTACAGAGCAAGCTACAGACACTAAACAGGGTGTAAAGAAGTTCATGCAGATGTAGAATGTAATGTAATGTGATGTGTGTGTGGGCGGTCTGGGACTCGACACACTTAGAACACCACATTGTGCTTCCACGATTCCTGGGATCGCGAGTCGGCCTTGGAAATATACCTTCTTCCTAGACCTAACCTTTTTGACATCCTCTGGGTTCAGGATTCTGCCCCCAAGATATCGCATATCCCCTGCTGCCACTACTGCCGGGCATTCGGTGAGAATGTGAGCAGAAGTCTCTTCATCCTTTGAGCAGCACCATTTTCTTTCAGAATCTTCCACAATTACGATAATATTGAGATGATTGTTCAGGTGGCAGTGCCCTGTCAGAAGGCCCACCACCATTTCAACTCCTTCCTGTTCAAATCCAAGAGGCCATTAGTCTTCGTGACTGATTTCCTATGAGTACTTTGAAGCCTCATTCCTGGAGCCTCTCACCAGCTGCCCTGAGCTTTTTCATCTAGGATCGAATGATCCACAGACTGGACCAATCACTGAGCCCTTCGCCCCCTTTCTGGAGAGAACATCAATTTATCACCAGGTACCCCTGAGTGCCAGGAACCCACAGAAGACATACGTTATTCGCTGCCAATAGCCTTTGTAGACTATCCATGTACTCTGGCACCAAGGAGGAAGTCACTCTACGAAGTGAGTGCCTCGATAGCTGCCTGGCTGAACATAGTCAAGTATTGCGAATACTTCAGCCTGAAGAATCGTGGCTATGGGTATATTTTCCATGGGTATAGTGTAGGTCTATTCTTGAAAACTGCCCATACATCTTAGCACTCCGACACCAAGGAGGAAGTCACTCTACGAAGTGAGTGCCTTGATCGTTGCCTGGCTGAACACCAACGAGTATTGCGAATACTTCACCCTGAAAATCGTGGCATATTTCCCATGGGTATAGTGATGGTCTACCCTGAAAAACCGCGCATTCTTTGATCCTGGAGCCATCTCTTGGCCAGATGATACCCTATGTGGGTTAAATGCATTGCCCATTCTATTTCCAGTCCATCCTAGTAGGTATTTTGACTTGGAGCATTTTCCTGAATCGAGTGATCGGTGTTATACAGAGTGAGGGACTGTCATCAGAGATGTGAAGGTTCGTGAGTTCCTTCGCTCCTTCACTGGCTAGCCTTCATCGTCCTGTTCTATATACAGCTTTAGAGGTAGCGATTTGTCCAGAATCTCTATCGCACTTGTCAACGCCGTTATCATTGCTCCCGTAATCATTGGACATATGAGAGCGGTATACATTCGAAGGTATTTGGTGAATCCTTCATATTGCAGAGACCCGATAGTCGTATATCGGTGAGATCCACAACTTTCCATGATTAGTCCAATATCCGCGTTATCTGGGTTAGCTCTTAATTATCTGTACCTAGCAGCGGCCCATCCCATCCAGGGCCCGTTGTGCCTGTCTCCGATTGGGAATGGACTCCCTTGGGTTGATCAAGATGACGATGTCATTAGATGTAGGAAAAAAGGTGCTATTGCATTAGAACGAGATGTCATCGAACCAGTCGATCAGGTCAGAATTTAACAGATACATGCAATGGATATTCAAACTACTCTATACACTCATTCGTCCCCATTTCGTAGCTGAAACAAGTCTCAGTTTCCATCGGAAAGCAGCCACAGTGCTCAGTGCTCAGTCAGCAAAAAACTAGGTATTTTATCCTCAGTCGTTATGGGATTACTAATGATGCACCTATCATACTAACACCTGACACATAAATAGTGTTGCCAGTTGCTGTGGATGGAATGTCACAACAATTCATTGGAATTATATCACTTATAATTCCACGAGAGCTTCAAAAATTACAGGAAATTCTGTCGCATAGACTTCGGAAAAATTTTCGAAATATTCGTGTTCTCGGAAAAAAATCCGATTTTTGATTGAAGCTAGAGTGGTATTCAGTAAGGAAATTTCACACCGAAATATTATTGGAAAAATACTAAAATGAGATCATTACGCTTACTGAAATGCAAAGTACCGACTTTAGTTACGCAAAATATTGAAAAGGCAGCTGGTGGTTGTTCGAACCATTATTCTTCACTAACTTTATTCCACTAAAGTTGGTGGAAACATAATTTGTTACAAGAAACCCGAAGCAATAATAAAATTAGAAGTGCCTGAATGTTCCGAACCATTTCCATCATATGAAATGTTCGAGATTCGTGTTTTTTGATGATTATTTCTCGCAATGAAATTGTGGAGGCTGAGATTGGCCAGGAAGTTTTATTCTGGTCCACTTATAGCATGGCGTCAGCCCACTGTGATCATTAGTATATTGATTTAGATTTTCAAGGATGTTTTTCCTTCCTCCAGACCCCCATAATTCTAAGTTTTTCTACGAGCGAATTCGCATGCGTCCATAATGTATCACGTGATTCACTGTGACCAATCTGACAATGAGGTTTGGGAATGATTCGAAAAACTTCAGGCTCTCGTATAAAATTCACATAACTAACATTGTTAGGTTAACAATAACGCAATTAACTTAGTCTAGTTACACAAAATGATAAAAAATAAGTTGTTAGTAGCTCAATTTTTCAGTTTTTTTCAAATTCATTTTACTAATGTTGCGTGAGAATATATTTCCTCACAAGAAACTAGAAGTACTATTCAGTACTCATGAAATTCGCTCTCGTGATATCAAGCCAAAGACAAGCAATAAGCTTAGGCAAATACGCGACGGTGTTTGCAGGAAGACATTATTGCAATACATCATTGCGTAAAAGAATTGATGAGGCAAGAGTTTGAAGGAAAAACCATTGCAATCTATTCGGATAGCCAGGCGGCAATCGAAGCAGTTAACTCATAGCAAGTTAACTCAAAAATAGAATGAGACTGCTCAGAAACCCTAAATGAACTAGGCAGTCAAAACATACTGACGCTAGCATGGGTACCAGCACATACAGGGTACGGGGGCAATGAAGAGACAGACTCACTTGCCCGAGCAGGAGCAAACAAAGCTTTGAATGGCCAAGAACCGTTTTGTCGTATTGCGAAATCTATACAAAATATAAGAATCAAATCATGGATGCAAACCAAATCTCAAGAATGGTGAAATAACTCGCCAGGAATGAGACAGGCAAAAGAGTTTTATTAAAAAACCATCGCCAACATTCACAGAATATCTACGGAGCCAGAAACGAAGTACAACTAAAATACTAGTGAAACTTCTCACAGGGCATTGTAGGCTCAACAAACACATGAGTGCGATAGGTCTGACTGAAGAACTGCTGTGCAGTTTCTGTCAGGAAGAGGAGGAAACAGCAGGACCCATACTTTGCCACTGTGAGGGCTTGTCAAGACTGAGGTTCCTTAGGCTGGGTGAGGAAAAACCAACCAAACAGGGGATCTTAAAGCTAGCCTATGGAGTGTCATAGAGAAGGCGGGGCTAGCCAAAGAGCTCTAAACGATTTTAAGGACAGACTCAATGGATCTGAAAAGGTCGCGGTGTGGAGGTAGATAGCCCGAAGGCCCCACTTTGAATCTAATCATATCTAATCTAACTTTAATGAAATTATGAAAAATAAGTCGATAGCTGATCTATCATGTACTGGGCCAGAAGGTGGACAGAGATTTGATGTATGCTGGGTAGAGTCAAGCATGAAAATTAAAGTCTACTTGTGTCAGTGAAGTTTTGTCTGGCGCTGTGAAGATTTCAGCAAATTTATTATATCCACCTCTTCTCGTCCACCTGTTAGCTAAAACAGATTATGTTCAGCCTAATGGAATAGTCCCCTCCCCGCATACTTGCTAAACCATTACTAAACGGAATTATTAGAACTGGAGCAGCATTGAATAATCTTCACGTAACCATAACCGCTGAGTTATTGCTCAGACGGAATTCGAGCAGATATAACATCCAGGGTTTAGGGCGAACGGCATGCATCCACTATCTGCGTTTGATGTTCCCTACGAGGATTTTTCTCTTTGGATTTGGACCGGAATGGATTCACGGTGTAAACGGAATTCGTAATTCGTTCTCGTGAATCACTCAATCCTACGCTGGAATGCTAACGTGCCTCTTTCATTGTAGGAGGCACACGAACTTATTTTCTGTTTCATAATTTTACTATGACCCAAAGGAATTATCACGTGTAATTACGAGAGTATTTTTTTTGTCGAAGTAAACTTTACATGTACCAATAGGAATTTTGATGCCTAACGCAATTTGACGAAAAAAACTACCTCTCTTTTTCTAGCAGTTCTTTGAGTTGAATTACCTAATGGCAACAAAATTCGAAAAAAAATGGTACAGTGTAATTCAGGAAGACAATTTATTTGTTTATGGCTGATTGTCATGCTTCCAAAAGTTAGGTTCCGTTATTGTCGCTGGAAAAGTTAGGGCAAACTTTTTTCACGCATTGTCAGCAAAATAAATACTGAATAATACACAAAATCATCTTCACGAAACTTCATTGTGAATACTCACATTTAGGATTACATGTTTCAGACATACGTATGTCATCATCATCAGCCAAAAAAGAAATTAGTCTAACAAAAAAATAGTTATTGATACACCAAGGTGATGAAGAATATCATTATACCCAGGGACCAAGATTATATCCCGAAGCTTCAGCCGTGAGATACAAAAATTTCGAATTCCATCTCATATCAGCTTTGACATGTATACACGACCGAGAACGCTTGACAGGCGATAGTCAACGGTTTTTTCATAATTAATTCAACATCCCAAGAAAAATTGTTCTCTTAAGCAATTGTTTCTATCAATCAAGACCTGCTAGATTAAATCAATATGAAGAGTAACACATGAATTTGCTTCGATTGAAGCAAGAAAAAAATGTTTGTTATTTGATTTCACTTTTTTATAATAGTTTATAGGCATTTATTTTTTATGTTATTCATCATTCAACATTCATTTTATTACGAAATCCTGAATTTCATGATATATTTTCCATTGTGATCATTGAACTTTTATTAAAAAAAAATGTGTTATGACGAAAAAAAATAATCAAAAACCATACATCTTAAGAATCTGGAGGACGGCACGTCCATCATAGCAACAGGTGGCAAATTACCTAAATCCGGCACTGAATGTATAGTCTCAAAGGCATGTAAAAATATTGTTGTTTATCGAATGGCGCCTTTCCTGAAATAATCAAGAAAATTGCACTTTTTTGTGCGGAAATCTGCACTCGATTTCGCGATTTGATCACGAGATATGAAATAGGACGTTACCAATTGAATGGTACATTGATTTGCTGCTATTATCCCGGACGTACTTCCTCATGTGATAATCAACGAGTTAAAACAAGAAACAAATACAATGGGATGATGTCGCCTTTGCGAATATCCAAACGTGCCCTGATTCAACCTGATGTAAGTTAGTGGCAGAGCGTCAATAATACTTCCCAGAATATTGCGCCCCCCTCTGAAGATAATATCCGATGGACCAGTGTGAAACTCAACACGTGGATTAGAATACTTGTAGTGTGAGCACCACATGAGTTCCACACTGGTCCATCGGATATTATTTTTCGACGAGGGCGAAATATTCACGGAAATATTGACGCTCGGCCACTATAACTTAGATCAGTTTGAATCACGGCACGTTTAGGTATTCGCAAAAGGAACATTTTTGTCCCTTTCATATGCTTTCTTCGTCTTTGAAGGATATTGAAGTATTGTTTTTGTTCTTCTGTGGCATTTCTTTGTTTGCCTACTGAGAGGTATCCCTGGGATGTTTTGGGATGCTTTAGAAATGTAGGCATGAGGATGTTTTTTTTGAGGCGTAATATGCCCTTTTCAAAGAGGTCTTCGAAGGATATTGTAAGTATTGTTTTTGTTCTTTTGTGCCCTTTCTTTGTTTGCCCCACCACAACGTCTCATGCTTACGTCAAAATACGATGAATTCTGATTTGTTTTCGATTTTGTTCTTCTTGTTCGCAATTGGCGTTCGCGTTTGCAGCGTGTCACGCTTACATCACGCTGCTAACGAACAGTAAGGAATTTGGTGAAGTTTATTCTGTTAGAAGACTTATTTAGTTTGTAATAATGACCATCAGATGCAAGATGTGTTGTTCGGTGCCTCAGTGTAATCAATATATAAAAGTACGAATTTATCAATACACAGCTTCTCCGCAGTTGCAAAATCATGCATTGTGGAGAACATTTCAAAAATTGGGAAATCTATTTCCAATTATATGTCTGTGTGTAGTACGCACTACTCAGAAACCGATCAAGAAGGTAATTTCATATCAAGAAAATATTTTTATGTTCAATCTATTTTTAATGCATTTTTTCATTCAAGGGAAATGGAATCCTAATGCAAAAGTTCATTTTGACAAAAGGCTTCAGAAAAGTACCTCGAAAATGTTTTTTTACAGCGATTTAATGTGCGCAAGACGCGTTGAAAATGTTTTGTTGTGTCCATAAAAAGGCTTTAAAAAGAACTAGGGAGAAGGTAGTTTTGTGACATATCAAGGACATCTCGATAATTGCCGCCTGCGGCGGAAATTGGCTTTTCTATAATAGTTTTATTCATGGGTGAACAGAACATCGCAGTGGAGGTTCAATGTCTCGAAATCTCGTACTTTTAACATCTCTGAGATGTTTTTGTGCTCGCTGGGACGTATGTCCGGAATAATAGGAGCAGATAAATCGCTGTGCCGTGGATTTGGCTCAGACTGAAGGGTGGAACAGGAAGTTTTTGAGATATACCATTGAATTGGTATCGGATAGCATAATTCTCTTCTCGTTATCAAATCGTAAAATCGAGTGCAAATTTCTGCACAGGAGAGTGCTATTTTTCAATCATTTTGCTCAGGATAATGATTGGTATTCGATGAACTTCAATGTTTTGACATTCTTTTGGGACATATATCATTTCGTTATCAGATGACGGTAAAAATCTGCAGCTGGCTCTCCTACTTGTATACAGGGTGTAAATTTGAAAACTTTCAATGCGAATATCTCGCGGAAGAAAAAAGTTTGAAAAACGCCGTTTGGCAAAAATGCTAAAGAGTTAAGGAGAACTAGAACCACCATATTTCGGTCAAGGGATGAGTCACCCCGTCGGCGCGACACACCCCTACTTTGAAATGTCAAATGGCACTACCTCTATTGTGATGCCTCAAATGAACAGTCTCAGTCAGTGGTATTCACCTGTACAAGACTTTTTTTTCCACCCACTACAGGGTGTACGAAAAATATAAAGTCGAATAAAATGAAATGAATTGTGTTGAAAGGATATTTTATTCGATCAGATATTCGAAATGCATTCCATTCTGTTGTAAGCAATAGTATAATCGATGTTCAAATGCCATTCTAACATTTTGGAACACATCTCTTGGAATATATCGGCATTCTGCATTTTATTTTATTCGACTTTATGTTTTCCGTTCACCCTGTAGTAGGTGGAAAATAGGTCTTGTACAGGTGAATACTACTGACTGAGACCGTTCATTTGAGGTATCTTAAAAGAGGTATAGTGACATTTGACATTTCAATGATGGAGTGTGTTCGCGCCGACGGGGTGACTCATCCCTTTACTGAAGTATGGTGGTTCTAGTTCCCCCTAACTCCGTAGCATTTGTGCCAAAAGGCGTTTTCCAAACTTTTTTATTTAGCGAGATATTCGCATTGAAAGTTTTCAAATTCAGACCCTCGACTTTATGTTTTTCGTACACCCTGTAGTGGATGGAAAAAAAGTCTTGTACAGGTGAATACTACTGACTGAGACCGTTCATTCGAGGTATCACAAAAGAGGTAGTGCCATTTGACATTTCAAAGTTGGGGTGTGTCGCGCTGACAGGGTGACTCATCCCTTCACTGAAATATGGTGGTTCTAGTTCTTCCTAACACCATTTGTGCCAAGCGGCGTTTTTCTAACTTTTTTATTTCGCGAGATATTCGCATTGAAAGTTTTCAAATTTACACTCTGTATGTGTTATTAGCGACTACATATTTGTAACAACTAAAATGCTGGCAGAATACCGTGTTTCTGTTATTGAAATCTGTTCATGAAGTTGAGCTCTGAAACTTTGTTGATAATGATAATGATAAATCATCAGAATTGATGCTGCATGAAAAACTTCTTATTGTCAAAAACTTCCCCGACGCTCTGATGTAATTTTTAATAATTTTCCCATTGTGTCGAGAGAACGCTGGTTCATTATTGGCCTTCTGCTGTATATTGATAAATTTCTTCCCGGAGGGCACATTGTGTGACTTTGAAAGGAACCAATAACCAATAGAGAGCTTTCAGGATTATTGAATGATCATTATACGAAGTTGGGAAAGTTGGTGAGGCGTTCAAAAACCGTTCTTGAAGTCGAACCAATTCTAGTTGTAGAGGATTCAACAACAGCAAGAACGAGAACTTTATTTTCAACAGATTTCTTCGTAAATAATAACTTTTTCAAATCATATGAATAATATGCATACAACCACAGAGTGACTTTTTTTTTTTTTATTCTATTGGATAGATGAATGGATGAATTCTTTGGACCAGATGCTTTTCTTGATCAGAACAAAAATATTTTACTATAATGTGGTGTATATTTATATCTCCAGCATGGTTATCATATGCCGAATCTGATGAAATCGGGAACAAATCAGGTAAGCGTTCCAACCCAAATAACCAACCATAATAATACATGATGACCAACCATAATAATACATGATGACCTAGCACATAAATGAAATTCACTCTCCTTTTTAGTCCCTAGGAGCTTCAGTTCTACTTTAGCTCCTAGGAACTAAACTTGTGTCAGTAATAGAATAGTAGATTGTTTTATTAGGATCAAAAGTGACACTTTGTTTGACAAGCGAATTTTGCATTTGCGAGGCGGAGCGTTTAGCGAAGCCGAGTCGAACAAAGTCACTTTTGATCCGAATGAAACATGCTATTTTTTCTGCAACCGAAACAATTAACTCGAATTAACACGTGAAGTGACCACCAAATAATGCCGTGCCATATGTATGCAATGCAACAAATATTGACAAATAATCCGTGTGGTGAGAATATTCTACCTGCATTAACAGCAGGTTAGGTTTTCAAGGATGTTAGAATTGTAATTTCAATATAAATACAACCACAGAGTGACATATTTGTGTATGGACCAGGTGCTCTAATGGCAAATACCGCGCCAGTGCCAGCTATAGGAACAAGACGTGGAAAATGTTAGGTTAGTGAGCATATCAACAATGATAATAGTGATTATTTATTCCTCTGTGTTTGACTTGATAATCAAATGAAGTTAAACAATATGTTGTTTGAGACAAAAAAACTATTGCTTGCCGTGATTATTCAAAAACAAGTTATCCTTCCCGAGAATAACGAATGAAATACAGATCAAGCAAGTATTTGAATCTTGAAGGCTTTCCTGATCAAAACAAAAATACTTGACTGAGATGTTTATAATTCCAATACTAAAGTATATGGTATGCGTCTCAACCCAAATAACCAACCGTCACAATGTTGTTTATTCTTGATGACGTCCAGTACATCCTTTTTAGATCCTAGGAGCTAAAGTTCAACCGAATTCGACTTTAGCTCCTAGAAACTAAATGTGTTGCCTAGCAACATACCTATTTTTGTGCCAGTAATAGAAACGTCAATTCAAGAGCTAATTTTGGTATCAAAATGGACGACTTTTGTGTCGGTTGCAAAAAAACGTCAATTTAAGAGCTAATTTTGGTATTAAAATGGACGACTTTTGTATCGGTTGCAGAAAAATAACTATACTGTTCACTGTTCGCGTTAAAATGATACTGAGACGGTACGGTAAGTAGAAAGCAACCAAAACCTGCATGGACCGATCCTTTCATATCAATAATTTGGTCATTGTGAAATTCCAACAGGTTCTAAAACTGATGGAACTTCAGCAGCTGTCAGTGCTCGTTTAATAAGGTTGTCGATGGCGTGATGTCTTGAAAAACGACCAGAACTGAATTTGCTGCTCAAAGCATGAGTTCCATTTTCTTCGACAGTTAAACCACATTTGCATAAGTGCGCAGATTGTTGAACCTAAGCGAAGACCAACAGCGATTCTGAATGATTATTGATCGTGCAATCCAACAGAGTACCAAGGGATGCCGCTGGAAGAGCATTGAGCCAAGATTCATTCGAGCAGACAGTCCTGAGACGAGCCTTATCCAGAATTAGCAGCTGAATCGAGGAGTTGTTTGTACGAAGAAATATACATAGGGGAATCCCAAGCACTGTGAACTTTCTTATCATCAGGTAGAGAAACTCTATTTTGTTCACCATTCAAATAATGAAAATCAATAATATTCGAAGAGTATCGGGTAAAACTGAAGCCATGAATGGAAGGATACAATTATGAGAAGAAAGAGAAGCTGGCAATGAAATGGAAGTGGCCGCCGAACTCGATTGGTAAAGTTACTTGGTTCCAAGTAGAATCATCAAATTTGTTGTTAGTGATATTCTGTAATGTATCCTGTAGTATTGAATCAAAGCCTCGTAATTCTTTTTGACAAAGCCAAGTCTGGCTACATCTGAGGATGTATAAAAGTTTCGGTATAGCTAGACAGTTTTTCAGAAGAAAATAATCTATTTGAGAAGGAAGCTCATTGAGGCGGGTAGACATTAGGGCAAGAGACTCCGTCTATATATTTATATCCATTTTTTTATGTTCATAATTATATCTGAGAATATTCCTTTTCAAAACAAATCTCACCTCTATAATATTAGAGTATATGGATAAAAAGTCGAAACTGCTTGAAATAACTCACCTTGTACCATTGACTGTTTGCCAGGAACCTTCAGTGATGGTGGAATTATCAGGATATGGAGGTAGCTGATTCTCCTGTACCACCTGAAAATCATTTGAAATAACTATGATGGGTGACGGGCGAGGTGACGGTGACACATAATGGTCTCAGAATGACTTTTTGAATTATTTATCTCTTCTATTATATTCTGAATGATTTGGACCTCAAACGTATACCAAACCACAATCAGACAAATATAATTGTTGAATACTATCGCAGAAATTTCATAATCTATCAACTGAAAATATTTATTCACGACCGCGCGTGAAGTAAGACTTATTGACCGCCTGGTTTTGCGGGCGTAAAGTGACACCCGGTCTATAAAAGCCTATTTAACGTCCTTGATACATATATACCTATCAAACATAAATTACTCCGCTTGAAAAGTAAGTTGAGATTCGTTATCGAATGATGATATTGTATAGTTTCATAATATGCTAGTATACCTATATATTTTTTTCTCGTTTTACCTTGAGATAGAAAGTATCGTAATTCATGTTTTTGATTGGAATCCTTCAAATGTTAGTCCAGGAATTTAGAATGAGGAGAATACATCAGTTTCAGTTAGTTTCAATAGTAATTGGTTACTTCATTGCTTTTTGAATATATCTCTGTTGTTATTGAAAATAAAAACAACAAATGATCTATCAATCAATTTGCTGAAAGATTTTTTTCAAATTAGTCATATATACACAGTACGGTGTGTCATTTGAAATAATGAAGTTGACAACATTTTCAGGAAAACGTGGCAACACTGGCAATAGCATTTCCAAATTCGAAATCATCCTTTTCAAAGATTCAATTAGATCTAACAAACGGTTGGCAAGATATTCACCTATGAAGAACTAATTCACTAAGTACTTATACAGGCCAGCGTAGCCTCGTGTTTGAAGCGTCAATATCGAGTTACTATCCACGTTGGATTGCCGGTAGGTGGGTTCGATTGCCACCACGACCTCAGGAATTTTTCTGATGGCCTAAGAAAGTGTTTGAGATCACACGTTGAATGGTAAGACCCCGTCATTCCTTGTTCGCACAAGTCTCTTGAAGACTTCTGAGGGTTGCTCGTAAGGGGGCAACCGAATGATTGATGAGAACAATTTGAAAAATTTTTTTTTATTGAGTCAAAGGTAGGTAATTGATTTTTTCTTCAATAAGCTCAATACCTTGGGAGCGACCAGGGCGGCCAGTATCGACTAAATGGAGAACTAAAATTCAGTATTCTAATAGGCCAAAAAGAACAGACTAAATGGAGAACTAAAATTCAGTAATCTAATAGGCCAAAAAGAAGGTTCTTGATATCTTGAAAAGTGCCCAATAACAACCATGAACCAAATAACAGTGAATGAAGTATCATCGTCTTTGTAATGACACGAAATTACGTCAAATTTTGAATGAATGATAATATGGAAATTGCATCAATTTGGAAGCACAAAAATATCCGTTCGAAGGTAATCTACACCTTCTCCAGTTTTATTTTAGAAAACGTCAATTTCATTACAGAAAGTGTCAATTTTATTTCAGAATAATCACTCGTATTTGAAAATAGTACATTGTACATCAAGGAACAGAAGTTTTTTTCCAATGTGCGATTTGTAGCTCGAGGGCAAAGCTCTACAAATGTAGGATTCAAATATAAAAAAAGACGGTTATTGGATGAGAACACGGATATATCCATAATAAGAGCAGAGTTTTTCAGAAAGTTTTATGAAAATCGCAAAAAATTAAAATAATATGATATTCATTTTGACATATCACTCCAAATAAAGTCAGGAAAAAATAAAAACGAAATCGCGGATATTCGTTTTTTTTTTCCAAATATCTTCGTAAGTATTCAGAATTTCCAAGCTTTCGAAGCGGCATTTTGATCAGCATCGAATTGCGCAACTTTAGCCATGATTATTATTATTATTATTTTTATTATTATTTAAAGGACCCTGTATCTTTTACGGTTAACGAGATCCCAATGATGAACCTCGAATTCCAGCCACCCTGTACACACATTTTGTGTCATTGACCTTCAAGTGGAAACTGTGTAGTAGGTCAAAAGTATCTTCTAGCTAGATTAATACCTTGGGAGCGACGGGAGCGACGTTGTTCTCGATGACGGGCAGAGCAACGGGCGGCCGACCTCCCATCAGCAGCGCTCCCAAGCTGTCATCGTTCATCATGGCCGCTCCCACGCGAATTGATATGTAGTCTTCGCTCTGGAAACAATGGAAATGAACGGTGTATAGATCAGAAAATAGATTAGTTTAGTTAGAGGATCTCAGTAACCAATTGGGATGAACAGGGTGTCCGACAAAAGAAGATCAATCTATTTCTCTACATATTTAGGATATTCTATGCTTGTCTCTGTCGACCTCAAACACTTATATCCACATCACGGTCCTATTCAAACGTGAAATCTATCGGATTTCGTGAAAAATTAATATGACAACAGCAAACCCTAATAACACACTTATGACCCATGGATATCCTTAGGACGTCCTGTCTGGACATTCAGGTCGTCCATAGGACGTTCGAATTTGATACCGTGGACGTCCATTGGACGTCCATAGGACATCCTTAGGACATCCATAGGACAACCTTACAGAAACGCTAAGGGATATCAATTGGATGTCCATAGGATGTCCCAGGGACGTACGAATTATTCTTGAATTCGAATTTTTCTGGGTCCCTCTAGGACCAGATCTTGTATAACTGATTAGGACATCCAGTTGAGTTGATGGTCCGTAGAAGGTCCCCAAAAAGTTTCCAAAGGATGTCCAATGGACTTACGTGAAGGACATTGACGAGGAGTACTTATAGCCTACGAGCAATCATTCGTCGGCGAGGTGTAAGTTAACGTCCTCGCAGGGACAACATATTGAAAGTACCGACTGGGACGTCCATAGGCGTCCATAGGACATTATTTCTAGGACATTGGAAGAGTACAGTTCATGTACCAATTGGGACATCCGACGGATATCCCTAAGGGACATTCGAAGGATGTACCTAAGGGACATTTCGATTGTTATACGATCCTGGAAATATAAAGGGTGTCGGTGCAGAGATATAGGAAGGAATGTACCATCAGGGACATTTCATGGTTGTCTAGAAGGGACATCATATAAGATCTGAAGTCATGCCAGAATATGTACTACTCGGGACATCCGATGGATGTCTCTACAGGAACGTTTAAAAACATATCCCACCAGGGACATGCCAAGGACGTCTTCGCATGGACATTCTACCCTCCTGAGTCCTGATGTCCAATAGGTTGGACATCGAGATTTTATGGTTTCTCTAAATATGTACAAGATTTCCGGCAGCGAAACCCTCGGTCCAACGTATTGGAGGTACGAACGCAGGCATTGCGCGCGAATCTGATGCAAAGTCATGTTGTATTGTGGTATTGAATGCTTAGTATTGATCACGTTAACAATGGCGGCGTTTCGTCGTGCAACAATTGACGGTGAGTACAAGATTTGAGCGATTTTATGCGTATTTCTTGTTTAAAACTACTCAAAAATGATTAAAGAATAGGTCTAGAGTATATTCTGTTCATGACATGATTTACCCAATTCACTTTTTAGGTTATTGTACCGTGTCCATTCAGTTGGACAGTAGGACGTACTCTAACATTTTTCTATAGATGGTATCTTTCTTTCTAGCAATTTTTGGAAGAAATAATTGTCTTCGCCCTGGAGAAGACGATGATAAAATTGAGCAACTTTTTGATGCCAACTGCTCCGACCTTGAAATTGATGATTCCTCTGGCGACGAGGGTGGTTTTGATACTCCTGAAGTTCAACAAGGTCTTGAGGTAACAGAAGACGCCCCTGGTGAATTTTCAGATGAAGAAGATTCCGATGACGAGCCTCTCAGTGTGGTTCGTGAAAGAATACTCGCCGAACGGTTACCTGCTACTAGCCGATTGAAGTGGAAAATATCGGAAAACTTTATTCCCCCAAACTTTGAATTTCAAGAAGACTTTGACGATATCGAAACACGACGTGCTTGGAAAGTTCAAGACTACTTGAGAATGTATTTGGATGATGAAATTCTTCAAAATATTTGCGACTGTACTAATGTAAGATTTTTAGAAGAAAAAGGAAAACCAATGAATGTAACATTACCTGAAATCAAAATTTTTTTTGCCATTTCCATACTGATGTCGTGCTTGAAATACCCTCAAGTAAGAATGTACTGGGCAAAAACAACTAAAGTTAATGTTATCGCAACTGCAATGACTAGAGACAGATTTTTCTTAATCAGAAATAATTTGAAAGTTGTTATCGATAGTGACGTAACACTGCAAGAAAAATCGTCTGACCGTTTGTACAAGATTCGCCCTCTGATTAATCGGATCCGGAAGGGATGCTTGATGTTGCCAAGGTTTCCAGAGGTCGCTATCGACGAACAAATGATTCCCTTTACTGGCGTTTGCAGATTGAAACAATTTGTCAGAGGTAAGCCAAACCCTGAGGGACTGAAAAATTTTGTCTGTGCTGCCCCTGACGGGCTAGTACTCGACTTTGAAATTTACCAAGGAAAAAATACATTTTTGAATGAAAATTCTAAAAACCTAGGGATTGGCCCTTCAGCGGTCATTAGATTATCTGAAACCTTGAAAGAAGGTACACATATTTTCATTGACAGATATTTCACAACAATACCACTCCTGGAACACATGTTTGAGAAAAAAATCACGGTCACTGGTACGATAATGAAATCAAGAATTCCTAGAAGTGTGCAGTTAACATCTGAAAAGACAATGGCAAGACTTGGGCGAGGTTCGTCGGAAATGTCAGTTAGAACAGATGGTAAAATTTCGGTGGTACAGTGGTTTGATATGAAAAATGTTCTGCTTGCTTCTACAGGCTTACAGGTAGAACCTCAAGACGATTGTAAGCGCTGGTCTAAAAAATATTCAAAATATATAGTGATTCCAAGACCAAATATTGTGAACAAATACAACTCCTGCATGGGAGGAATTGATTTAATTGACAGAATGATTAGTTACTATCGTATCAGTACAACAAGAACTAAAAAATGGACCGTTAAGTGGATGATATCGATGATACTTCAGTTTCTCCCCTATTAAGGGGTAGAAGACGAGGTAAATATTTGAAATTCCAGAACGGACTCCGTCTTTCTCACTAAATATCTCCGCCTCGCTCGTTCGATAGGCGCATCTTATTACCGCGAAGAAGACATACGAGGGGATGTCCAAGATTATTCGAGAGCGAAATATAGAAAAGTGAAGGGTTTTTAGATGCTGTGAGATAAGTTGCCGTGAATTTTCAAAGCTGCTCTTCTGTATGATAGTTAGAAGGGTCATTTTATAGCATGAATGCGAAACTGCTGTTTTTTTTCTCACGATGATTTCATCAAAATTCTCTTGATCAATTCACCATATTTCTAGACTTTTGAGTGAAATATACACTGAGAAAAAACTTGAGTTATCATAATTGGAAATCTGATAACCGTTATTACGATATCTGCAATAAATAGGGGACAGATGTGTTCATTTGCTACCATAGATGAAGTGAATTTTCAGGTGACTTGTAGTTATGGCAGCTTATTCAATTTGCAAACTTGTATAAAACCACCGCTGCTGAATAACTACTACTTGTTCTAGTTTCTATGATAACACAGATTGTCGAATAGGAATTATTCCCATAAAATGTTGCAGTAACTCTCCACTCTACAATGGTTATTAGACTACCGACATAAAACAGCATGTTTTTATTACTGGCACAACCATCTTGAGGTAACGCAGTAAATCGTCTCATTTTATTATAGTTATCTGATATCTGCATGAAACCTGACATTTTGACATGCTATTGTAATGTAGCTCATTTTCAACAGTTATCCCAAAATTTTTCTACTCTAGTATATTCATCGAACAGTGGTAATAAGGTTATCTAATCAGTGTAGGAATTTCCACAAGGATACAAGGATTATATTGTTATTGAATATATTCATCAGTTTGCTGTATATTGACCGATATGATGGGGAAGATGCTACTAGAAACTATAGGACAAATTTGATATACAGGGCGATTCATGAAGAGACTCACATATAGCCAAATGGTGAATAAGGGAAACAAAACAAGTTGAGATTCCATGTATGAAAGATTCTGTTGGCCTTCAATAACGAAGATATTATGTGAAATTGCCATATTATAATTTCAATGGCCGACATTTCAGATATGATTCATCCCAATTGGGCAGCGACGTTTCTTTATTCAAGATGGCATATTATAAAAAAATCAGATCCGAAAAATTCATGTTCTCTTGTTATACCTATAGAAAAAGCTCATTTTATGATCAGTTTTCTAGAAACATTTCATCAGATTCAGGAAGATCAGACATAATGCCATAAGAACTGCTCTTCAATTTGCACGACACACTTTGATCGGTTCATTAAAAAATATGAAACAAAAACGTTCGCATGAATTTTCAATTTGAACCTAGCTGATAACTCTCTCATTTCATTTTTCATGAGAAGGCATCTTTCAACACGAAAACGAACCTCATAATATTGTTTTTCATCGTTATGAGAATTTTCACATGAATTCTATGGAGGGTATCAGCATCAGCATTTTTGCGAACGTAAATTAGTATTCTATGCAACGATCACGAGGAAACCATGTATATAGGAGTGTATTGATAGTTCAATATCATGATAGATTCATACCCTATTTTTTGTAGGACCACAAAAGTCGAAAGTGACAACTTCGATGGCCCGTATTGTATTTCCAATTTTTTTCAGACAATACGGGGAAATCTGAATAAAGTTATATCAATATGAAAATATTGATAGAGAAATTTGACATTTGCGACTAAGAACTTCCAAATTGCATCTCATCAAAAGTATTCATTACTCACCCTGTGTATTATAAATGATGTGAATGATTTTCGTAATCCGAGCGAGAACACAATATGATCAGATCGACTATCGGTGACTTCGATGCATGTATTACGCTATTCAATACTCGAGAACATATATAACCGCCATCGCATATCAACATAAATAGATATTTTGAATTGACTCGGCCGTACCAGTATACCACCTGACGAAGCTACTATATTAGCGAAACATGTCGTCTGTTTGAGAATTTTGTGGAAATCTTATCGTTTGTGAAGTTTTTACATAAATAGATATACCTACACTGGTACGCGTGCTTCCATGACGCGAGTCTGCCGGTTTACTCTCATCCCAGAAAGTGCCTAACTGGTCTATAGAAATTATCGCTCCAAAAATCAATCAATTTCTCACTATTTATATTTCAGCATTCTCCAACATCATAAGTACATGAATTACATGAACTTTTGACGCATTCGCGTTGTCATTATGATTTTCATTTGGAATTAAATGTCAAACAACTCAAGCAAGTGAGATAGAAACATAGACCCACTTGATTATACCCCAGTACTACCTACGTGTTTTTATGGGCCAAAAATGTGTTATCATGATGAAAAGAACGTGTCTTCATTGGTTAAGATCTGTATCATGATATAAATCCGAGATAATTAATTCGCTTCTTATAAAATGGGAGTAGGAAAAATTATTCATTCGGAAAAGATGAGTTCAACAAAAAAAGTGTGCCCCGTTTTATTTATGTAAACCATAATTTTCTACCTACTGGTGCTATTGAACGTTCCAGAATTTGCGGTTAATTAGAATTCATTATTTATTCGGGGCTGATAATGAAGAGAGAAATTTGACCCATTCTATAGTATTATAAAATTATTGAATTTTTGCACATGGAGGTTCGAAAACATGAGTAACATACTGTAAAGTTAGTTCCTACAAAAAATCCTGATTTATGAAACCCATTTCAATTTCAATAAAAACGCACGGCACTGTCCATAATGATGTTTCTTTTCCTAAAAACTGATCATATCAATGGTAATTCATACTAGTCCAAATTTGGTAAGAATCGCACGATTGATAGCAATAATAGCTGAGATATAGAGGAGGAGGGGCGTTTGAAGTGAGACATGCTGTATATAATTATATATTATACATAATATCAATTTGTCTGTACCCCGTTCTGCTGTTCACCATTTGGCTATCTGAGTCTCTCCATGAATCACAAAAACCTGAACTTCGAAGTAAACACTCGAAACACTCGCGAAGTCTAGTGCTACCGCTACCGCAATTGGTCAAAAAGTTTTTTTCACGAATCCCAATATAGGCGATATTTTCAATATAATACAAAATATTTTCTGTACCCTTGAGAGTCTCTACTTATGTGGAATTCGCCGCTTCAAAAAAAGTCTCTATATCGTCAACCGAAATGCGGCTTGCCCTTTTGATGCTTTTGCCGACAAACGTTTCACATCGCACCTATGACATCATCTGATGTTTTTATTTATCATTTCGGAGAGCAGGATTCACGGACATCGTGCTATACTTCCTTACTGGAATGCTAAAATTATCTTATAATCCCCATTCGATTATATAAAATAATGTATGGATATTGTGGACAGTATAAAAGTACCCAAGGAATAGGATGAAGAAACAGAAATGATGAAAAATGATATAGCGATAGCTGAAGTACAAACGTAAATGTGTCGTACTTTTTGAATCACACTGGTAAAATCTCAAAAACGCAAAATAAGCCTGTATTCCAATATTGAAACACAGTTTTCAGCATTCTCCGGTGAGGACGCTAGGAATCGGTGTCGAAATATTGGAAAACATGGGATCGCGCGCCCCCACTTTTCCCCCTCTAAAAATTTTTTTTTCCTGAAACAAAAAATACTGGGCTCTTCACAAAGGATGAACGGATGTTTCTCTGGAAGCGGATTTTGAGTTTTTGTCTTAGTTTTTTCAAAAAAAAAATCTGAATATACTCGAAAAATGCAATGTTCATGATTTTTTTGAAGAATATCGGTGAATTTTTTCAAAATTCTGCTCCCAGAGAAACCTAGATATTTCAATTCTCCATCTCACCATATTTTTTGTTTTCCGAAAAAATCAATATTGAACAATGAAAAGTGGGGGCGGAGAAAACATGTTTTCATTGCACTGATGCATGGTGTATCCTCCTCTTAAATCTATTCTCCATTTAATTGACTTGGGATTGGCTAACTCATGGATTTTGTACAGAAGTGATCGGAAAAAAATTGGGGACAAACCTGCAGACATTTTGAAATACATAGATTTCAAAATTTCTTTCGCCAATTATTTATTTGTAGTAGCAAACACTCAAACTGCTGGTGAAAATAGATTACCGTTAATGGTAACCAGAAGCAATCTCTCCCTGTCTGTTTCGAGAACCCCTATGTCTGCGACGAAACAAAAGACTATGCATCTACCAATTGTGGCAACTGATCTCAAAAATGCTGTTAGATGTAAAAATCCAGGTTGCAAATTGAAAACAAAATTTTATTGCGAAAAATGTGAACTATTTTTGTGTCTTACGGGAAGCAATAATTGCTTCAGAAGTTTTCATTTACGTAATAATCAGTAGTGATCTCGTCCTGATGTCCAATTCATTGGACATAATTTTTTTTGTACTTCTGTGTGAATAAAAATTTCCAAAAAAATTTGGTGATGTTTTTGTACCAAAAGAAACAAAACCTACAAATATTGTCTTCATATTACTTCAAATGTAGTCTCAGGTCTCAGGAGGCTACAATATGTACCACGTGGGACGTCTAAGGGATGCTATTTCTAGGACATTTGAAATGATGTACCAGCTGGGACATCCCGTGGATGTCCTTGCTCGGACATCGCATGAGATGTACGTGATGGGAAGTCCCAAAGGAACTTATTTTTGGTTCGTGACATTCGGACGTGAATTGTACCAAATAGAGACGTCCCTAGGACGTTATGTGTTATTAGGGAATGAAAGTTGTTGTCAACTCAGTTTCCGCACGGACAAGGGTGACCAGTTCGATTTCATTTCATCAGTAAATACCTTGTCAAAAATTCAGATCTATTTTATGCTATGCGAATTCCAAGAAAGGATAATGAATTGAACCTATGACGTCAAAACATTATGTAATTTTAGTGAACAGAAAAGTAACGTATTTCCAACAAAATAGAAACAAAGAAAACAAACATTCTCATGAAAAAATAAACATTCCAAAGCCTCAATTCAAAAAATACTCACAAAGATCACAAAATACAGTTACATAGGTAATTATAAGATTTGAGTATACAGGGTGGCCCACGGTCGATGGTACCTTAGACGTATACGGAAAACGGTACATTGGATTATCCTGAAAATTTGGTTACTCGAATAAGCGTTTGTGATCTAACGATTCAAAATATTTTCAACGATGCAGCGTTGCCACTTTTACCAAAAAGTAGCATCATCTTTGTTATTTCGAATGGAACACCCTGTATTTCATTGCGTTTTAAGATTCTTCTCAAAGAGCTGATTTCATCAATGCATCACACTTGGGATCTAGCAGGAATTATTACAGAGGTATAGGGTGTTCGAAATCGAGATTTTTCAATTTCAGGAATTGTTTGTGTCGAAACTATTCATTATCGATCAAAACGGCTCACATGTCCCCATCTCAACTTTTGATTCACTATCTACTGACATTTAATTGAAACAGATACAGGGTGATCAAAATTCTGAATCTTGGACCATCCTGTATTTTTTCCAATTAAATGTCGGTAGATAGTAAATCAAAAGTTAATATGGGGACATGTGAGCCGTTTCGACCAATGATGAATAGTTTCGACACAAAAAAATCCTAAAGTTGAAAAATCTCGATTTTGAACACCCTATATCTCTGTAATAATTCCTGCTAGACCCCAAGTTTGATACATTGATGAAATCAGCTCTTCGAGAAGACTCTAAAAACGCAATAAAATACAGGGTGTTCCATTTGAAATAACAAAGATGATGCTACTTTTTGGTGAAATTGGCAACGCTGCTTCGCTGAAAATATTTTGAATCGTTAGATCACAAACGCTTATTAGAGTAACCAAATTTTCAGGATAATCCAATGTGCCGTTTTCCGTACCTATACGTCTAAGCCTTAGACGGTCGATGATACCTTTAAGGTACCATCGACCGTGGGCCACCCTGTATAAAAAACCAGGAACGAAAAGTAAAAATGAACAACAAAAATACAAACCTAATGAAAAAATTAAACGTAAGACAAACTGTTATAACAGAGGTATAAGAAATTGAATTCGATCTGAATCAGATTGAGTATTGTCTTTTTTTTGTGTTTACATATCATTGTAGTACCTAAAGATGAATTTATTACTTGATATTATTCCAAACACAGCGTGCAAAAATATCATGCAATTTATAAGTGTACGTGATTAACTGGAGATTAATAGTCATATAGGTTAATTATAATAATAATTAGGTGTCAAAATATTTTTCAGTAGGTTATGAAATGTTTCAGTAGATCAATATACAAATCAGGAGATCTACTGAAAATTTAGTAGAACTGGCAACCCTGCAGCGGACGAAAAGTGTTTGCGGACGAAAAGTACTTGCTTTCAGAAATAGTCGGTTTTTCGATGATAATATGTGCATATATATTTTTCTTTTAGAAAAATGCAAATTCTCAACTTCAGAAGATTTCATTTTTGAATTCTCATCATGTGTGTTCAATAGACATAATTCAATGTACCGGGTGTACCACTAAGAAAGGACGCCGCCTGTATCTCGGAAACTATTCGCTGCACAGGTTTCGAAAAAAAATATGAATGATGAAAGTGGCCGAGAGAAATCTCTGGAAATCATTTTCAAGTTTCCAGGACAGCCGCTAGAGGGCGTAATTGCATTGGCCAGTTCAATAAACGGGTTTTTATGAAAATTTTATATATCAAGACATATCAAAAACACTTTTTCCATGTTCTCGAGTTGATTTCCAATCATTTCGATCAAAAAAACTCGCGCTAGCTCTTTAAATAAAAGAGGGAAGGATGGATGAATAGTACTTTGAAAAAACTCTCATTACTACAGTTTGGTGTAACGGAATTCAACGATCTTGGTCTCACTATGGAGGGTTTTTTAGTTCTTCCAGATGAATCACGAATCAAGTCGATTTAAATCCTGTGGTGGCCGCTAGATGGGATCGTTTAAAAAATCAGACAATTTTAAATTTGTTTCAAGAATTTCAAGTGAAACCATTATTTATTCTACTCTAATATGAAAGTAGAGCAAACGAGAAGAAGAATAGTGAAAACCGCGAATTGATACCTCTTGAGGAACCGGTGAAATACTCGAAATAATATTATGAAAAAGTTCACCAAAGGAATCTAACTTCATATTCGTAATCAGAAATATTCTGTATCTATGAAGTTATATCTCACAATAGTGAAGGAGACTCCTAGTAATTACATAGCTAATTAAAATGTAAGTAGTGAGTCAGGAATGAGAAAAGGCAAATTGGCTTTGAATGAAAGAAAAACGTCAAAATATAATTGAAGTTCTATTGGAAGTTTTCACTGTTCATTGTGGATTGCTTTTTTGTCAAAATGCCGATATTGAATGAGGAGGCATTTGACATGTTAGCAGTTTAAATTTTAATAATATTTGGAATAATATTTCTAGTATTTCTCCGGTTCTTCGAGAGGTATCAACTCGCGGTTTTCACCATTTTTCTTCTCGTTTACTCCACTTCCATATTATAGCAGACAAAATATATGGTTCCATTTGAAATTCACAGAAAAAAATGAGTAATCGGCTGATTTTTCAAACGATGCCATCTAGCGGCCACCACGGAATTTAAATCGACTTGATTCGTGATTAATCTGGAACATCTGAAAAAATCCTTCGTAATGAGACCAAGATCATTGAATTTAGTTACACCAAACTGTAGTAATGAGAGTTTTTCCAAAGTACTATTCATCCTTACCTCACTTTTCCATTTGAAGAGCTAGCGCAATTTATTTTGGTCAGAATGATTGGAAATAAACTCCAGAATATGGAAAAAGTGTTTTTGATTTGTCTTAATTTATCGAATTTTCATCAAAATTCGTTTTTTGAATTGGCCAATGCAATTATGCCCTCTAGCGGCTGTCCTGGACATCACTTGAAAATAATTACCAGAGATTTTTCTTGACCATTTTTATCATGAATATTTTTTCCGAAACCTTTGCGGCAAATAGTTTCCGAGATACAGCCGGCGTCCCTTCTTAGTGGTACACCCGGTACGTCGTGGTATATAGCCTCCTGGCTATAATAGTTTTCGGTTGAATATACCGAAAAAGAATTAATATTTTCATCACATAGAAAATGCGAATTCTCAAGCCCTCACAAAGATATAACTGTATACACGTGTTTTGGGCTTTCGGACGTCATCAGTACGGTGAAAGGAAGTGCAAAATATAGGCAGGACTTGGTAATGAAACGAAACAACAATAAATGAACGAAGTCAACAAACAGAAGCCATCCACACATTTGTGGTTTTGGTCAAAAGACCCTGAGGTCTCAGCCCTAATAACACACTTATGTCCCATGGACATTCTTAGGACGTCCTGTCGGGACATTCAGGACGTCCATAGGACGTGCGAATTTGGTACCGTGGACGTCCATTGGACGTCTGTGGGACGCACTTGGGGACCAACTAGGGACGTCCTTGTGGGATGTCCCTGGGACTACTATCGAATACCTAAATCCTACAGTATTCCTCATCAAGCACTACAGAGGACATCCTTAGGACATCCATAGGACAACCTATCAGCAACGCTGAGGGATATCAATAGGATGTCCATAGGATGTCCTAGGGACGTAAGAATCATTCTTGAATTTCAATTTTTCTGGGTCCCTCTAGGACCAGATCTTGCATAACTGATTAGGACATCCAGTTGAGTTGATGGTCCGTAGAAGGTCCCCAGAAAGTGTCCCAAGGATGTCCAATGGACTTACGTGAAATACATTGACGGGGAGTACTTATAGCCTACGAGCAATCATTCGTCGGCGAGGTGTAAGTTAACGTCCTCGCAGGGACAACATATTGAAAGTACCGACTGGGACGTCCATAGGACGTTATTTCTAGGACATTGGAAGAGTACAGTCCATGTACCAATTGGGACATCCGACGGATATCCCTAAGGGACATTCGAAGGATGTCCCTAAGGGACATTTCGATTGTTATACGATCCTGGAAATATTAAGGGCGTCTGTGCAGAGATATTGATTGATTGTCTTTATTACCCCAAGAAACATTATTGTTTATAATAGGGATATAAACAACAAAACATACATATAAAACATAATAAATTGAAACAATAATAATTGCACAATTATTGTGTTTCATAAAAAAAGTTATACTAAAATATAAAATGAGAATATTATAATCCATTACAAGTAATCAAATTGTGAATGATTAGTACTATTAGAAGGGACATTATATAAGATCTGAAATCATGCCAGAATGTGTACTACTCGGGACATCCGATGGATGTCCCTGAAGGAATGTTCAAAATCATGTCCCATCTAGGACATGCCAAGGACGCCCTTGCATGGACATTCTACAATATATATGTACCACGTGGGACGTCTAAGGGATGCTATTTCTAGGACATTTGAAATGATGAACCAGCTGGGACATTCCGTGGACGTCCTTGCTCGGACATTCCATGAGATGTACGGGATGGGACGTCCCAAGGACACTTATTTTTGGTTCGGGACATTCGGACGGGAATTGTACCAAATAGGGACGTCCCTAGGACGTTGTGTGCTATTAGGGAGGAAAACAGCTAACGTCACCACGGAGGCAGCTACAGCTACCTGCGTGACATCTGTGTCCAGGAGTAGAATAATTCATAGAACTTCTTCTGAGTACGCCACTGCATAGATATCAATGTTAGTTTTTATTTCCTCATTCAATACCTAACTTTCAGCACTCCTGAAAGTTCGTTCTATTTTTATTGGTCCGTAAGTGAATTAATAATAATAATAATATGCTTTATTGTCTGAAGAACAATCTTGTTGACAAAGCTAGGTCAGATAATATTGTAAAAAGAGGTTAAAATATAACGACATAAAAATACGTGACAAAATATAGTCAAAATAAATACCACATTGAAATACTAAAATATCACAACTCAAACGTATCACTATAATATTCCTGCAAACTGTAATAGGGTCTAACAGAGAGAAATTTTTGACTTTCTTCCTGAATTGACAGTCATTCAGACTTGCTGATCTAATATCAACTGGCAAGTGGTTGTACATTTTTCCACCATTATAGTATATGGAATCTTTAATAAACTCTCTTGTCGGTAGAGGAAATTTCAAACTGGAATTTCTGTTACGCGTGTTATGATGGATGGGAGTTGTAGTGAATTTTAACTTGTGCTTATGTATCAGGCAAACAGATTCCAGAATGAATAGTGCAATCACTGTCAATATTTTATTATTGGAAAATAAAATTCTGCAAAAATCTCGAGGTTTGACATTACACAAATACCTTATCGCTCGTTTCTGTAGAATTAACAGAGTTTTTTAAGACGTTGAACTGCATACTCCCCAAAATGGTATTCCATATCGTAATTGGAAATCTATTTGTGAATAATATACCATCTTGGCAGTAAATAATCCTAATTCCCTAGAAATCACTCTCACTGCATAACATCCAGAAGAAATCTTACCAGTGAGTATCTTGACGTGGTTACCAAATTTCAGATTTTTGTCGATCAACAATCCCAGAAACTTAGTATCATTTCTACTTTCAATAAAATTATCACCAAATGTGAGTTCATCAAGGGAGGATCTGAATGATATTGTACTAGTTTTAGATATATTGAACGACAGAATATTGGCGTCACACCAATCTTTCACCTTTTTCAAATCAGATGATGTCATTTGATGCAGACCTCGAGGATTCCTACTATTCTATAATATAGTAATAGTAATATCATCTGCGAATAGAGTGAACTTTCCAGTTATATCAATTTTCGTGAGGTCGTTGATATACACCCCAATAAACTCAGCAGAACCACTTCAATATTTCGGATTTGCAATAGTACTATAATTTGTTACTAATTTATTACTAATTTATTACCATATTCGCAAATTTATTACCCTTCATTAAACAGAAAAAACCAACGGCTCTGCTAGCTTTATGTCAACCTAGCAGAACCATAGCTGAAAATTTGATATTAAGAAAATTTTAAATATACCATAATTTATAACTATTTTATTACTAACTTATAACTATAATCACGAATTCTTTACCCATCATTTCAAGGAAAAAATCGACGATTTGACTATCTCGATCTCAACCTAGCAGAACCAAAACTCAAATCACATGTTTTTTGAAATTCTGTTGTATCATCGATAAGTTACTAATTTATTACTAATTCATTACCACATTCGCAGATTTCTAACACTTCATTCGACAGGGAAAACCAACGGCTCTGCTAGCTTGCTGTCAACCTAGCAGAGCCATAGCTAAACAATTATTATTTGGAAAACTTCAAATATACCATAATTTATTACTATTTTATTACTAACTTATAACTATAATCACGAATTGTTTACTCATCATTTCAAGGAAAAAAACGACGATTTGTCTATCTCGAACTCAACCTAGTAAAATCAAAACTCAAATCACATGCTTTTTGAAATTCTGTTGTATCATCGATAAATCACTAATTTATTACTAATTTATTACCACATTCGCAGATTTCTAACACTTCATTCACCAGGGAAAACCAACGGTTCTGCTAGCTTGCTGTCAACCTAGCAGAGCCATAGTTAAACAATTATTATTTCAAAAACCTCAAATATACCATAATTTATTACTATTTTATTACTAACTTATAACTATGATCACGAATTGTTTACTCATCATTTCAAGGGAAAAAACGACGATTTGTCTATCTCGAACTCAACCTAGCAAAACCAAAACTCAAATCACATGCTTTTTATAAAATAGTAATACATTATGGTATGTTTGAGGTTTTCAAAATAATAATTGTTTAACTATGGCTCTGCTAGGTTGACAGCAAGCTAGCAGAGCCGTTGGTTTTCCCTGTTGAATGAAGTGTTAGAAATCTGCGAATGTGGTAATAAACTAGTAATAAATTAGTAACTTATCGATGATACAACAGAATTTCAAAAAGCATTTGATTTGAGTTTTGGTTTTGCTAGGTTGAGTTCGAGATAGACAAATCGTCGTTTTTTTCCTTGAAATGATGAGTAAATAATTCGTGATTATAGTTTTGAGTTAGTAATAAAATAGTAATAAATTATGGTATATTTGAAGTTTTCCAAATAATAATTGTTTAGCTATGGCTCTGCTAGGTTGACAGCAAGCTAGCAGAGCCGTTGGTTTTTTCTGTTTAATGAAGGGTAATAAATTCGCGAATATGGTAATAAATTAGTAATAAATTAGTAACAAATTATAGTACTATTGCAAATCCGAAATATTGAAGTGGTTCTGCTAAGTTTATTGGGGTTTGATATACAATAAAAAAAGTACAGGTCCTAACACAGATTCCTGTGGAACACCATGATCAATATTTCTCTTCTTGGAAAGTTCTGTCGTTTTGACCACTTGATTTCTTCCTGATAAATATGATTCGAACCATGTGTATGTCATTCCTCTGCATCCATACTGATGAAGCTTTCTCAGCAGTATTCCACGATCAACACAGTCGAATGCTTTTGATATGTCACAAAACATCGCCGCGGAAATCTCACCTGCATTTATTTCCGAATAAACTTTATACAGAAATGAGAATATTGCATCGTGCGTCTTTTTGTTTTTTCGAAAACCAAACTGATTGTCACTGATAACATTGTGGGATTTCAAAAATTCGTCGTTTTTTTACCAGTTTTTCAATGATTTTGGCAATAGTTGGAATTGAAGAGATCGGCCGAAGATTAGATGGATTATCTATGTCTCCGCCCTTATGCAAAGGGATGACAACAGAAGTTTTCAGAAAATCTGGGTAAGTGCCGGACTGGAATGAAACATTGATATGCGCACCCAGCACAAAGAGGGCAATGGGCATTCAATGGAAGATGTTCAACATTTTTTAGGAAAATTCCGTCATCGACAGTTGAATTTTTGTTTTTATGTCCTTCAAAACTTCAATCAACTCATGAATATTGGTATCATATAGAATTAGATTTCTTTCAACTCTCAAATGTTCGAGATTGACTAACGGATCATATGGGACAACAATTCCAACAATTGACCATATTCAATATGATTCATATATATATATATACCTGATACTCTTCAGATTTATTTAATGGTCGTAGGTTCGTTCTCAATTTTCTTATGAAATCATCAATTATATGAATGATATTATATGTGGCACACATTTCTTTATGTATTCTGAAGACAGAGTATTGTACGAAAGCGTAGAACGGACATGAGATATTTTTTTTTTAATTTCGTGTTACAACTCGAAATTAGTACTAATTTCGTGTTACAACTCGAAATTAGCTCAATTTGACAATATCTCCGACATTTGCAATAACAATGGTTGCCATGGTAACTTATATTCATGGCATTCTTGTGCAAATCATCCGTAGTCTCAGTTTTTGTCATAAAAGAAACATTTACTATTAACCGGTATAACTCAGAAATGAGTGAAATAAATAAGTTCGAGTGAATAACAAAAAAGTTTATAAACAACATCCCTGCAAATACAGTAACATCACAGAGATATCGCAGCGATGTAACAATTGTGACCTGCGATATCGCATTCTTTGTCGCATAGACGTCGCTGCGATGTCAGAGGGATGTTATTTTGTCACTCTCAAGTTTCATCCATACGACGTCGCTGCGATAAGGTCTCTGCGATATGACAGCGATATGTTTTTTGCAATGAAGTTGCGATATGTTATTTGTGATGGAAAAGCGATGTGTTGAAAACAAGTTTCCTAAAATACCTATATGGTGTGATAATATAGGTACACTATTTCTTTCATTGTTAACTACACTGTTAGGTACTATACCGAGATTTATACGACTACTTCCTGTGAAAATTTGACTCATTGAGAGCTTGGTTTCGTACTACAACTCAAGAAAAGCTTAATTTCGAGTTGTAACACGAAATTAGCACTAATTTCGAGTTATAACTCGAAATTAAGAAAAAAAATATCTCATGTCCGTTCTACGCTTTCGTAGTATTGCAAAAAATTAGAAATATAGAAATTCGATTTCAACGCCCTGTAGCGTGTAGCGCATGAACGGGGCGTTTTGGTATAAAGAAAAGTTTGGTTGAATCATCTCAATCATGCATATCGAAAGGCGTGTATGACGACAAATAAGTGTTGCATTCTGAAGTTGATACTTCACTATATCAAAGAAAAAGAATAATTTGATGATTTCACACTGTATTTCTCCTCTTGATGGAGTGTGATCATCTTCACTATCCATTTTTATTTCAATTTAGCTCTGTAAGAGCATGTAAGAGCAACACTGCTCCAAACCAAATGACATTTCATTTCCCGAAACGTCATGTAGATCTTGACAAGCCGTCCGCAAACGTAGCCGAATCTCATTGTGCCGACAAAAATTTTAATAAATAAAATGGTGGAGCTATCGCGAGAGGCCAAGGAGCGACTGGGAATCGTCATCGATCTGACTCGAAGGGCCTTCCACATCGGATACATCCCTTTCGTTTTGTATTGCGGCTGGAAGCTGGGCCCAGACGGCGGATGTGGCCCTTTTCATCTCTCCTACCTCCTCTGGCATTACTGAAGCCACAGGGATTTTATCTCCAACTTCCAGAAGTTCCCAGCAGTTATTGAAATGATGTTTTTGTTAGAAGGTAACAATTAAACGTTTATGAAACATTCTTTGAATTTACTTGTTCCTTCGTTGAAAGGTAAAATGTTTATAAAACATTCTTTGAATTGGCTCATGAGTTCAATTTCATGAAGATAATGATAATAATAATCCTAATAGTACATTTATTGGACACCATATACAGAGAAGTGCACAAAAACCGGTCAGGAATGTAACTTTTGAATAATTCTAGATAGGCCACTGTTGACCCTGATTCCCCATCTTCCTTTGCCAATCACATTATAGATTCCAATCATTCTTCTGATGTTGTCAGTAATTCTGGAATTCTTCATATCTGTGATAAAGGTCCTAGATTAAATCTGCTTGAAATCATGGAAATTCAGAAATGCATCGCAACAACCAGAATGTCTCATGTCCTAATGATCAAACCAATTTTGAACGTAACCACATTTTCATGACTCTTTTTTGGGGTTTCCCTTCTTTGCAGGTATATCTCCGCCTCTGGATATCTGATTGTCTACTCCTCCTTCCCTTCTTCTCATTCTTCTGATATACTTTTTACTTCTGGTGTTATTTCATTCTCTTCTTCTTCTTCTCTTTCTTCTTCTTCTTCTTTTTCTTCTTCTTCTTCTTCTTTTCCTTTGATTTGTTTCCTATACATGCTCAGTTTTTTTCTTCGCATCTTTCTTCTTCTTGAAGTTACCTTAAGTTCTATTGTGTCAGTTTAGCACATGTCACTCACTAATTTTTGTTTCGTGTCCGATATGTCCAACGTCAAAGTCATTTTTTTTTTCATAATTGTCAATTCTCACAATTTCAGTTCCTTTTAGTACTGACGACAAACTGATGCTAATGTTTGTATAAAAACAATTCAATTTCTGTAGATACCATGTTCAACCTTATCAGAGCCAGTTATTTCTGGCTCTTCAGTGAATTTGAAAAAGTTATAAAAATGCTGCAGACTCTTTCAACCCGTTGACGAAATCGTTTATTGTAATTACCATGATTATTGTTTTCACTTTTTCCCATATTGTTTGGTATGTTTATAAAAATTGTTTTTTCCTCATTATTGTCATGATATTATTTTAGGTACCATTGTCTGATGATGGCCGTAGTGCCGAAACCGGTAACTTTTTAAAGAAGTTTTTTTATATAAAGTGTCGACCGACTTTGTGTTGTTTTCTTTCATTTTTCTTTTGGTATTCTAGATAGGGTTTTGAAAATTGGTGGGTAGCAAGTACACTAAATTGCTCATTAATTGATGGAACCAATTTTATCTATCACTTTCAGTTTCACCGGAAACGACCCCAACTTTTGATTTTTAAGTTGGACACCCTACCCTGTATTGTATTCCATAATCGGTTAGGGATTATCATGACGAATTCAAAGATACCGGGTTCGAAAGGGTTAGTTCAAACGATTACAAAGATATATGCGTTCGAAGTTTCCATATGCTCAATAATGGGTGTGACTTCCCAATATCAAAACTTCTTTCTCACTGTCACACTTATTGAACATATGGAAACTTAGAACGCGAATATTTGCGTAATCGTTTGGAATAACTCTGTCAAACCCGGTATCGACGAATTCTTTATGACAATCCCTAACCGATTATGGAATACAATATATATAGGGTGTCCTATTTAAAAATCAGAAGTCGTGGTTGTTTCCAGTAAAACCGGAAGTGATAGAAGAAAAGTTGTTTCGTCAAATAATGAGCAATAGGATATACGCGTGTGAAAATTTTACACTGGAATATATTTTTGTTCCATTACTCATGTATAGATGTCGAATTATACATCCGAAAAACATCATTAAGCACCGAATATATTTAATAATTTCTGATTGAAAATCATAATATTTGCAACTTTCCGACCAACAGCCAACAGCGATGATTTCCGACTGGATGTGGCTGTTTTTATTTGTCATGTCAAACATCCATGGGAAAATATAGAAGAAGAATACCATGGCTGCATCATGTTCATGTCCGAAAGATTAAAAATAATATAAGAAGAGAAAGTGAGGTTATGATTATCTGAGCTTGTAGTTTCTATAATCTATCTCAATTATATGATCTCAATATTCTGAATAATAATAACTGAATAATAAGCAAATATCTACAATAAGAAGAATCAAACAGGACTTCTTTTTGCATGTTGTTTCAAATATATATTACCACCTATCAATTTATATCTCATATAGTTTTCCATATCTTCTTCAAGCTGAAAACGATATCACATATTATATATTATTCTCCTAATAACATGAGGAACATAATCATAGATATATAATGGGTTCCACTAGGACATACTTGAACGTATATACTCACTTCGAAATGGTCTTCACAAACAATTCCTCTAGTTTTCTCGGATCAATCATTTCTATTTATGGCTTGCAACCATACTTTTCTTTTCTCTTTATTTTTATCACTCACAAAGGAATATTTTTTTATAAACATTATCATTTTCCATTTTCAAATTCCAAATTTCTGGCATTCTGGCGTTTAAAACTGTTTTCTTATCCTACCTATTCTTCTTCTTCTTTTTTTTTTCAATCTGAATCTTGTCATTCTGTCGCGCTAGTCTATGGCTGTGCGGCCTAATACTATGACGTCATAATATTAGTGATGGCCACTAACCCGTTTTCTTGTGACTTCATATTTAGCCTCATTTAAATGAAATTTGTTAGAGTCACAAGCAAATTTGAGATTAATGAATGATATCCAGTGTTATTATGAGGAAGAAGGAATATAATTTCGATTAAACAAAAAATCATGCGTATTCCTTATGTGGTAACTAGCTGCCCACCAATTTCCAACACCCTATCTCGAATAGTTCAAAAGTTACAGTCCTGGCAGTTTTTTGTGCACTTCTCTGTATATGTTCACATATTTCAGTATACAGTGATACCAATATACAATGTGTTCCCCAAAGACATGCTAATATTGAAGAGGGTGATTCTTCAACTCATTTCAAGAAAAAACTCTCCGCTAACGTATGTCCTGAAAGTCTTAACTTTTGAGATACAGGGTGACGAAGTTTTGAAAAAAAATCAGTTTTTTTAATAACTGGGATAATATTCCAGACAACTTCATGCAATTTGGTACAAATCTTCTATGCATCAAGGTGCATTTATTGATGCATACAAATTTTCCTTTTCTCTACCAGTGGCGCTGTTAGGGGAATATGATTGATTATATTATACTCGAAAGTGAGCAAAGAAGGAATATTTCCAAATTTAATGAAATGCTATGAAAAGTCATTTAATTTTGTGAAAAGAAGAATCTATTGTTGATACCCGATAGGACGCTCCGTTTTCGAGAAAAAACGAAAAAACGAGATCAAACTTCTATTCTGATGTAAATGCTAAGCTTGAATACTCCATTCAGGATATCTGTTACTGGATAACCACAGTATATGTAACATTTTGAAATTTTTGCACCGTTTCAATCACATAACAGAATGAATTTTGCCATCAGGAAAAGCTATACAGGGTGAACAAAAGAGAATCTGTGTATATGTTCCTTGATACCCCTGTATCTCAAAAGTTAGGAATCCCCCGACATACGTTCATGTGATGGAGATTTATTCTTGAAATGGGTCCAAGAATCGCCCCCTTGAAAATTTTAGCTTGTCATTAAGGAACACCCTGTATATTTACATATATGGTGAGCAGAGGGCTTTTGGTTCAGACTGCGAATGATTCGCACCTGATCTTTATTTTCGATCGAGTGGTCGAACCAATTGGGATTCCAAATATTTCCATTCTTGGGAAAATCATGTGAGATCAATTGCGAAAAGTGCATCCCAAAAACTTGGTTTTCTGTTTCGGGCCAGGAGCTATTTCATTTCCAGTCAGCTGCATATGATCCATAAGGCACAGATCCGACTTGTCCTGGAATACTGTTTCCATATTCGGAGTGCAGCACCCAAACATACCCTGAAACTGTTAGGTATACTGTCTGAAAAAAAGGGCAATTCGTCTCGTGGGTGATGCCTCGCTCACAAACTCACTCACTTCTCCCTTGGTTCTCACGATGTTCTCTGAACATTAATGTGTCAGAAATATTATGAGAGAACGAGCGCTTATACACTCCTTTTTTGTGAGCATGAACACTCAATAGTAATTTCCTTCGCAGATTCAAATTATGATCGTCCGTTCTAACAGTCAAATAATGTTCATGTAAGGAAGGAGTAGTCTTATACTTGACAATTTTGAATGAAGTATATATAAGCTGTGTGGAGACGTCTGCGGTTAATCATATAAATAAGTTTATCATTTTATTATTGAGAACAATGATTAGAATAATAGAACAAGACGTCGGATGTGGCCTCTTTCATATCTCCTACTTCCTCTGGCATTACTAAGCTAAGAAGTTTTCATCTCAGCCTTCCAGACGCCCCGAGCAGATTTTGAAACGATGTGTTGTTGGAAGGTAAAAATTAAACGTTTATGAAACATTCTTTGAATTGACTTGATCTTAGGAAGGTGAAATGTGTATATGAAACATTCTATTATTCCTGAAAGTTCCATGATACGTCAGTTCAAGAAGTTCATCATTTTATTATTAAGAACAATGATTAAAATGATAGAACTGGGCCCAAACGGCGGATGTGGCCCCTTTCATCTCTTCTACCTCCTCTAGTATCACTAGTGGGATTTTATCCCGACTTTCCAGACGTCCTGTGCCAGTTAAGGTATGTTCGAGTTCATGCTTCTACGAATTCCACAAAATTATTTAGGATAAAATGGCGGTTGCGAATATCGAAATGAAGTTGGAATAATCTCAAGACTAAGAGATTTTAGGTCGTGAATAGATTATCAGCTGGTGCAAGACAGTATATATGATCCGATTCTATTCAAAGTTGGTATCTGGGGGTTAACGAGGTCGAAGATCATGATTCTTTCGTCAAAATTGGGTACTTACAAAAAATATGAGAACACTCAAAAACACGCTTTTGTAGTGGGCTGAAATGAAAAATATAAGAGAAATAGTAGTTTGAAAAACTAAAAACACCCTTTTATACATAGCCAAACTGAAAAGAAGTAGAAAATAAAATAATAAAAGTGTGTTGCTAAATACACAACATAGAATGTAATGATTACGGATATGCTAATATTTTCTATGTTGTGTATCTCTTTTAGGTTCAATTCATAGATCAAACAAGAAGGTAAAAATATCTGGGACCAAAATACCTGTTTATACCTGGCAACATATTAGTTATACCGGGAAAAATATAGGCATCAACCCTATATTATACGTTTGTATTCTATATAGGCTTTGTACTTGGTTGGTATGATATTCTTTCATTAAACTCATTGGTAGAAATGAAAAGAAGTGATTCTTTAATTTTTATTTGATCGTAACCTGGGCCAGGATTTTTCCTGGCAAACCATTATTTTTTAATTTTCTACATACACCTATAAAATAATTTTCATCCAGTAAACAGATTGGTGAAGGTCGACCTTACTTCGGATCTTAGACTAATAGTGACCAAGCGGTGTAGAGGGAAGCAAGACAATTAGGCAAAAGGAGAAAAACAATAACTCTAAGTCGGTCGACCACAAAATTTAATGTTTAATTTTGTGGTCGACCGACTTAGAGTTATTGTTTTTCTCCTTTTGAAAAATACTGGACCACTTTGAGAATGGATGGTTTCCATGACTTGAGACAATTAGGGTTATGCAAAAATAATGTCTCCCTTGATTTGAAAATATTAGCTCAGTGATATCCGAATTCCACCCCAGCATACTGCAAATTATTCTGCATGCGTATACTTTTTGAAATGAGGAAAAGAGAAATTATCCTGTATCGAATAACCAATACTTTACATTCTCATAGACTGAAGAGAAAGGTCAATGTAGTTCAATTTATTGTTCAACGCGTTATATTCATTAATGAGAATGTCGATAGTATGTCAACAGTATGTCAACAGTATAAAGTCAACAGTATATCCGGCGTATTGAATTCATTATAGTCTGTCGGCTAATACCGACTGAATGGATAATTAATAGAATTTCAACGGAATTGTGGATGTTCTGAAAAGGAATATTCTCAGATGATAATATATCATATGGACATGAAGAAAACTTCAAACATACAAAGAAATACATTATCTATCATGATGAGAATTCCAATGAAATTGATAAAGCGCACATGAAACGTGCAACAGACACCTGAGTATGGATGTATAGCAATAAGTATTAAAGATGAAGAAAGGAAGCTCGAATGAGTATAGACAAAATATAAAATGCATGATGAACATCAATTGATCGTATACAACTGACAAAGAAATTATGGATTCTGTTACCAGCTCCCAGAAAGTGGTAACTTCATAAGTACCTTTTCGTCTCATTTATTCTTGCACATTGATTGTTCTCGTCATTTCATATTCATAAATGTTAATCTATTATTGATTTTATTTGATCATATAGTATATTTTGTTTATGACTAGCATTTATTTTGACCTAAACAAAGCTCTCGAACTCATTAATCATGAAATACTATTGCAAAAATTAGAGCACTATGGTGTCAGAGGCAAAGCTAATGATTTGATGAAATCCTACCTCAGCAATCGGACTCAAATAGTCGATATCTCATCAGATAACTCCAAGTCTTCGACATACTATTCTGACAGTGTACAAGTTGGTATAGGGATGCATACTCGGACCAATTCTATTCTCAATATTTATTTTCGACATATGTTCCCAAATAGACATTAGTTTCGTTTTCTTATTCGCAGACGATATTTCAGTCGTTGTGTCTGAAAGAGACATCGATGCTTTGAATGAGACATCTGATACAACTGTCTCTCGAGTTGTAGAATGGTGTGAAAATAATCAATAAAAACAAAACGAATTACGAATTTTTCAAAAATCATAGGAATGATGCACTTCACATTGATATATACAATTCTCGAATGAATGCAACAAATTCTGACAGATTTTTAGGGGTAATGATAAATGAAGATCTACGATGGACGGATCAGGTGAGAGCAATAATGAGTAAATTAGCATCTGCTTGTTGTCTTATCAGATATCTCAGGAACCATATCAGTATTCACAACATTAGAATGTTTTATTTTGCTTATGTGCATTCTGTTATCGACTACAGCGTGATTTTTTGGTATCACTCATCAACATCCAAGGATGTATTCATTTATCAAAAAAAAATCATGAGAACTATACTTAATTCAAAAAATGACACTTCTTGCAGACAACTATTCATAAATTTGAAAATTATGACTGTTCACTGTTCCTACATATATAACATTGCGATATTTGCTAGAAAATATCAGCAAACGTTCCCTACAAATAATCAACACATCTCTAATATGGAAACAAGAGGAAGTAAACTCTTACGTATTCCACTACATAAAACTGGTCTGTTTGAGAAAGTTCCGTACTATAATTCTTAAAAATTTATAATGCACTGCCACCACGTCTCAAAGAAATCAATAATATGAATATCTTCAAACGAACTTTGAAAGATTATCTAACTGCGAATCCATTTTATTCATTGGACGAATATTTCAATCAATAAACTTTTGTAGTGTAGGTATTATATATACCTTTTGTCTGAATACTTGGTGATAAGTGTGTTAATTATAATTATATTCTGTTAATGTTATATCCTTTTGCTTGTAAAATTCTACCTATATTCATGTGTGTATAAGTATTATGTTATGAATGTACCTATGTATATTTCTGAATCTGACGTTGCTAATGTTTTTGTAAAAAAAAACCAATGGCAATAAGTTTATTTTTATTATTATTATCATTACAGACAGTTGAAATTGAAAAATAAAGAGTTGTCACAGATGAAAAAGTGTCATCGAATAATTTTAACATTTTAACGAAATAAAAAGAAATTTAAATATCTGGAAGATACGATTGAGAAACAATAGTGGTCCTTCGAGCTACAAGAAGAATTCAACTAGGAAATATGCAATCCAACTCATTTATCATGAATGGAAATATCAGTCAGATATCAGGTACCTATGCTAGACAAGCAGAAACCAGACAGAAAAATACCTTCTCACTTCCATGTGAATTCATGAAAATACTATTTTCCTCTATTTGGGTTACCCTCGCTATCAGTTCAAGATCATTGAAGTACGACTTTCTTCCTCGAGTTAAGGAAAGTCAGCACAATCCGGCAACATTGATATGACTGACAAGGGATTTCGTGAAGTCCCCACCACTATTCCATTTCATGACGCAGACTCCGCAGAGGCAAGTGGAATATGTGCTGGGATTATGTAAACATTTTGGGGACACCCTGTATAGTACCGATACAATATCGCAGGGCACAAACGTAATAATAATTATGCCGCATAATTAATTGATTATTGGTCCGTTATTGATGCGGTTAGCCGATTCGACGGTGCTTAGGAATCCGATTGCGGTTGCATTATCACGTAAATCGTAAATCAGTGGATAACCTGCATGTATTATAGTGGCTATTGATTTGTAATATGTATCATGGGCTTCATTATTATGTATACAAGGTGATCTATACGAGAATTTGGAGAAATATCAGTCATTTGTCCCAACAAGTGAAGTTGAAATAATCTTGAATTGGAGCGAAAAGAGTAAGAAATGATAGTATATTACTACATAACTAGTGTGGATATCAGATATTCCAGGGACACGAATAGAATAACCTAGGGATGTACCGGGCGGGATGTTCACTGGACAACCACTGCGCGACATCCCCTGGATGCCCCAATTATGTCCTTGTACCGCGGGACAAAAAAGGGACGTACCTAGGACATCCCTGTGTTATTAGGGGTATGATTGTAGCATTAACTCCTTGCTATAGACACTGTGATATTGGGTATATTTCATTCATTATGTATGTATGTATGAATTTGTCAAGGAGAATTTTTTCTCTTCAGACAATAAGGTTAATTTTGATTAATTAATTGATTAATTGATTGAATATTCTTTACTTGGCTGCCTCTGCATCATGTCAATTTGAAAGAGTCAACACTTGACAGTGTTGATATTCATCTTCTAGTTCCAGATAAGGAGAGAATATATCAACGAATACCAACTCAATAAGTATACGCTACCTATATCGTATAATAACGAGTAACGTTAAAATACATCTCCTCTGTCGTTTCCTTTCGAATTTTTGTCAGCCCTACTCTTGACACACATTCAGCCCCATTCACCGATAGGGCTCTCTGCCGTGAAAGGTTCGCAGAAATCGTGGAGTGTCAATACACTTAATCCCCTTTGTTGTCGACTAAGGAAGTTTGGAGGGCTGTGATAAGTTCCAGCGATATGAGGTAGGGACGAGAGCCAAACGACTTTACATTCCGGGTACATTATCGAGATAACTCAGCTCGTCTAACCCTGAAATAGGATGATACGAGCTTGATTATTTGAGGCTTGAATACGATCTTGGTTTCTTTTTACCACGCTATTATCAGCTTGGTAGGTATCTGTATCTCGACACAATTAGATTTTATTGGAAATAATTCCCCTAAACATGAAACCTTCCAGGAACATCTAATTCTACCCTATTGTGGACTGTTTGGAACGCTACTTGAAGCGTAACCCATGTGTTTTGTCTAGGTTTCGAATCGAAAAACAGCTGCTGCTACTATACCACGCCGTTCGTGAACTGTATACTCATGATTATATTTTACTTCAACGCTAATTCAATTTTCAATATTGTCTTTGCCTATACTTTGGTATCCCGCCTCAAATAGTAGGAGAGAGCGAGTAATATCACAGCTCTAACCCCAACAACTCGAGTACGTCCCAGGGACGTCCTTCATTTTCTACGAGGACGTATCTGGGATATCCTGTGTCAAGACATGATACATACTAGGGACGTCCCAGGGACATCCGCTTTCCACAAAAAGAGGCATCCTAGGGATGTCCTTCTGGTACGTCCCTGGGATGTACCAAGTACAAAGAAAGGATATCCCTAGGACGTCCCAAGGATATCCCAGGGACATCCCTTCGACAAAAGAAAAAAAATGTAGGTCGAGTACCGATTGAACCCGGGACCTTTGACTTATCAGGCACGCATCTTACTCCATTGGCTATCGAGCCACCTGAAGATTTATGTACTGAACAGATTTATAAAGAGGACTTAACTACAGAAACCTGAATAAATACAACTTTGTTAGGATTTGGGTATAATTAGTATATCATTCTTGGGTGTTTAAAAATGAGGGTCTTTAATTTACAAAATTAATAAATATAAAATCCCGCAATACTTGCATAATAAATTAATCAGGGGAAGAAATGTACACGACAGATCAACCAGAAATAATGATTTATATGTAATACCGAATCATAGAACAGCTCAGTACCAGAGATCATTTACATATATTGCCACGAAAATATTCAATGAGTTACCAAGTTCGATAAAAGATGCTCCAAATATAATCTCCTTTAAGAGACAAGTCAAATCCCACCTGCTAGTTGAGGTGCGCACTCCATTTTGAAGTTGCTAGGTCACATGAGCCTGTGAACCTTAGAAAATATTAGCTGACAGCTAAGTTGAATATCTGCTCTGTATTGCCACGATATTTTGTACGTTTATTTAGTTTTTTTTAGCCTCTAATTTTAATGCCTAATTTTTTTTTTCTTTTTTTTTGTCTAGTTCAACATTTACGACAGCAATTTGAAATGGTACTTTTCGGGGTTGCATGGAAGAGCAACGATGTTGAATGTCGCCCCATTTAAAATAATGTAGTTGTATTAATGATTTAGATGAAAATAAAGACCCATTATTATTATTATTATTATTATTATTATTATTATTATGCATGTACGATCTCTGTTTGCGAAAAATGGTAATTTCTTGAGAAGTTCTGAAACTTTATTCTTTATTTTCATTACGATTATTTTCCGGAAGAAAAACAAACATTTTCAAAAAAATGCAACTTGATACTTTGATGAAATTCAATGACTCTGATGTGAATGGATATCAGATATTCCAGGGACACGAATAGGATAACCTAGAGATGTACCGGGCGGGATGTCCACTGGACAACCACTGCGGGACATCCCCTGGATGCCCCAATCATGTCCTTGTACCGCGGGACAAAAAAGGGACGTACCTAGGTCATCCCTGTGTTGTTAGGGAATATGTATTTCGTATGTCGAATTTCTTGTTGCTAAGGACAGTTATGTGATGGATGCTGGAGACGCGAGTATGGAGTGCGGAGAAGAGAAAGATCAGTATCGGTACAAGACAGAGGGAAACGACAGTGATAGCTTAGCCAGCGTGAGATGAGCGTGAGCTCAAAAACACTCAATCGTCAACTATAATGCTTCAGTCCTATTTCGAGTTTGCGAGATACCTAGTCACTGTTTTTGATTTCTGAATGTTTGCGTTTGGCAGTAGTAGTCGAACCTGATAGGTAATTTTTGAGCCTTCTTATCCAGTTGCTCAGTTTCGAGGAGCCAAAAAGGGTCATCAGGATGCACAAAGTATTTTATAAAGAATAAGTCCACATCAGAAGAAAATGAATATGATATTGGTGAACGGCACGGATTACCATCATGAGCTGTTTACATGAAAGCTAGGATCCACCTATTTGACAATCGAATTATATTGGTTGGCTATAGGTACATTCTTCCGCCGTTTTGGGAACAATACCTATATTGTGCTCTAGATATATGAGTTGAAAGTGTATATTAGGATATTTTGGGCTAGTGTAGACTTGATAAGACGATTCACGTTTTGTATTTCTCACATTTGTGTGATGGGTAATTGCCTACTGTTCTTATAATAAGAATGAGTAGTACTTAATAGATTTGTCTGTTTCTACTGCCTATGTATCTTTATTTATACACCGTATCCACTTCCTTTGAAGAGTTGTTGAAACTATACAACATTGGAAACCGTTATGAAACGTGTCCAGGACAGTTTTGTTAAAACGCGTCCAGGACAGTTTTGTTGGAACGTGCCTAGAACGGTTGTGTTGAAACGTGTCTGGGACGATGTTGTTGGAACGTTCCATGAAACTTTATTGGGGTAGGACATTCACATTCTCTAAGACGTTTCTGGAACTCATGATTCAGAATTCTGATCACCTTATATCTGTTCCGATTAAATATCAGTAAATAGTAAATCAAAGTTGAGATGTGAACCGTTTTGGCCGATGATGAATAGTTTCGACACAAACATAATATCCTAAAGTTGAGAAATCTCTGTAACCATTTCCGATAGACCCCAAGGGTGATGTATCGATGAAATCAGCTCTTCAGGGAGAATCTAAAAATGCAATAAAATACAGGGTAGTCTATCCTAAATGACGAAGTTGCTGCTACTTTTTGATAGATGCGACAACACTGCATTGCTCAAAATATTTCAAATGAAGAGAGCGTATTCTAAATAGGCATATTTTCATAGATTTCTCCCGACTGATTCTCGATATAGAGATAGTGTGAGCTTGTCGTGACATACCCTGTATACTTGGCCCATTCGTGTTCGGTCGTTAACCTCTGATGGGGAGTCATTCTCAAAAGTTGCTGCAAAACTTTGAATTCCCATATCTTTCAAAATTTTTGAATTTGACTAGAATTGGTTCTTTCATTTCGTTTTGTTTTTTGTTTTCTATTACTCATGCCATTGATTGCCCCAGTTTCGGAAACACCCTGTATAGTTGATCATTGAATATATTATGGCGTTTTCCATAACTTTGGTGGTGTATTGTGGAAGAGAGCGAATGGCTCTGTATAGAGGGTCGCAATATAGTTACGTATTATTCTGTGACACATTTTATAAATAATACTATAGTAGCAATGGAATTGAGGATATGAATGAATAATTATACTATATAATTTACGAGTTGTCATTTCGATGTTCGAAATAGTAGATATACCATGCATATTTTATTGTTCCTATATAATTGGTGTTTCCTTCATTATAACTTCCTGAAAATAAACCATTATATTTGTTCAAGGATGGTCGTTAGTAAAACTGAAACATTATTTCCAGTGTTTGGGAGATTATACACAGGGAAAAATCCGTTTCCATCATCAAGGTGCCATTGTGTATGAGCAATATTCAATCACAGTTACTATAATAATAGCGCATGGTTTGTTTGAATATACCAACTTTCTATAAGTTTAGATTATACCCTGAAAATTAGCTAATATCGCTTCGAAATCACCTCTACAAAACTACATTGGGATATGTTAATTATTATCTTGCAACAGATTTATTCGAGATAAATTCTAATTCAGAACCTTTATGAAACTATATCACTGCAATATTCGGAATGAATTCTCATATTTATTGGTATGTTATTCAACTAACAATGAATTTCATCAATCAGGCTGTATTATAACAACCAGTACGAATTCAACTCCGCAACTTTTATTCGATTTTGAAGAATGATTAACGGAATTGATATTTCGAAGATAGGTACCAAAAACTGATTCCTAGCAAACTCGACAATCACACTGAGGTGGAAAGAGATTCATTCCTGTCGTGAGATTAGTTATGATCTCGAGACAACTCGACAATCACACTGAGGTGGAAAGAGATTCATTCCTGTCGTGAGATTAGTTATGATCTCGAGACAGGAATGAAACTTCCTACCGAGGTTCGTATACTTATGTTATTTACAACCATCATATTTCGATCAATATTAATAAATCTCTGTTTCGTTCTGATCATACCTAAAATATAACACAAGTGCTAGGGCGGGAAGTAGTTAGGTCGGGAAGTGAGAGCGGGAAGTAGAGGTGTGTAATGTGACACTTCGATCCCAACCTCCAATGACCTTAGTAATGACACAACATTACATATATGATTGTAAATAATAGTAGATTGTTTTATTAGGATCAAAAGTGCAAAATTTGCGAGTCGAACAAAGTCACTTTTGATCCGAATGGAACATGCTATTTTTTCTGCAACCGAAACAATTAACTCAAATAAACATGTAAAGTAACCACCAATGCCGTGTCATATGTATGCAATGCAACAAATATCGACAAATAATCCATGTGGTGAGAATATTCTACCTGCATTAACAGCAGGTTAGGTTTTCTAGGATGTTCGAATTGTAGTTTGAATATAAATACAACCACAGAATGACACATTTGTGTATGGACCAGGTGCTCTAATGGCAAATACCGCGCCAGTGCCAGCTATAGGAATAAGACGAGGAAAATGTTAGGTTAGTGAGCATATCAACAATGATAATAGTGATTATTTATTCCTCTCCATACTACACTGTGTTTGACTTGATAATCAAATGAAGCTAAACAATATCGTTGTTTGAGACAAAAAAACTATTGCTTGCCGTGATTATTCAAAAACAAGTTATCCATCCCGAGAATAACGAATGAAATACAGATCAAGCAAGTATTTGAATCTTGGAGGCTTCCCTGATCAAAACAAAAATACTCAACTGAGATGTTTATAATTCCAATATTAAACTATAATAAGGCGTATTTATATCTTCCGCATGGGTATGAAATGCCAAATCTGCTGAAATAGGAAACAAATCAGGCATTCGTCTCAACACAAATAACCAACCGTCACAATGTTCTTTATTCTTGATGACGTCCAGTACATCCTTTTTAGTTCCTGGGAGCTAAAGTTCAACTTAAGCTCCTAGGAACTAAAATTCAACTTTAGCTCCTAGGAACTTAATTTGTAAAAACGAATACAGCTGCAAGTGCTTCTTTCCTAAATGTTGAGTTGTGGCCAAAATGTTCAGGGACGCAAGACTACCTACAGACCGATTTCGAGCTTTGGGCTCTCATCAGTGCAGTGGTGTCTCCCAGATGACTTCTTGATCGTCATCTGGTACGACTCTGACCCAACCTAACAATACAAACCGAAAACAAAATGTATCATTAGGTTACGATGACAGTAACGATCAAAGTGACAACTTCAACTCAATTTAAAGACAATACGTACACGTTACTTTTCGTACGGCAACGTTCACGTGGAGGTCTACGTACAGTGATCACTTTAATTCTCTAATGTTCTATTCATTGCCTATGTCGCCTTCGAGAGTAGGCCGTCCGGATCACGGCGATGCGGTGTTGCATTTCTCTCACAGCGGCTTGTTATGGAGTTGGCTCTGGTCTAGTAGGCTATTCGACAACAATGAACTCAATATAAACACCTGGAAGGGATCCTCTGTGAACGACGAATGAGGCAAAAATAAATGAATACAAAATTGGAATTATCTATTTTCATTCAAATGTCACTATCAGAAGAAAAAGAAAAACGATTGGAAAAATTTGAAAAGAGGTTCTTGAATGGAATTGAGTACGTAAGGTCCATTTTGAGCATAATTTCCATAGGTTCCTATTTTTCCATTAGGTCACTGCCTGGAAACATATCCCTATTAGAAATCAAAAAAATACAATTCTCAATACAATATCCTTCTCTAATGGAACACTTTGGGTTTCTTCATTGATGAACTTCGAAACTTGGGAGCTGGAAGTCGTAGGCAAATCTTCCTTAGGACCCAAGTTATGAACGTCCACAGATGCATCCTGAAAATTAATTACTAGCTAATTTTTTATTTTAAAGAGGTGCAAACATACTTCTTTCCCATTATTATTCAACTATGTAACTATGAGTTTCCTTATTTTCCTGCGAGGATCAGCATTTTTTGGTAACAAATGCTTAGGAAATGGAAATAAACAGGGTACAGCATATGGTTTCAATAACCTAGCAGTACCTGGTATGTCTAAATAAATAATCAGTTGGCAGGAAATGCTCTCCTTGTAGCTTGCTGGTTTAAGAGTTCAATTCTCTCCGTGAACTGCCTTAATCCGTAATTCATGAATGTCTGAATGGAAATCTGCAACAAATAATATTACTTAATATGTTTATAGAAAAGTCATGGAAGTATTCAACTTTGAATAATATAGAAGCTATAGTTTTTGAACATATTCTGAGACTATAGGAACATTACTGTACTACAGAAAAAGAATTACTTGCCGTAATTTACGGAATTATCCGTGTGGCGGTCGGATTAGAATAGCCCCACGGTAAGTCCTGCCTGTCGTAGAAGGCGACTAAAAGGACGCCAATAGGTGGAAGATGGTTAACGCCATCGCCCGGTGCGATACCACCACATCAACCATAGGCACTGTGAAATGGGTGTACTTACCCGTGTTTCAGTAGCTGGTTGATGTTCCGGCCAACCCAACCCAACCCAATTTTCTTCTCCTTCCATGCCAACCTCCCTTCAGAATAAACGACGATGACTTCTCCTCAAGTAAAATTATCCGAAAGTAAAATACCTCTCCATTCGGATTTCCGGGCGAGAGGTGCTAGAGGAGGTTCACCATCGACTGAAAAAGTCCTCAAGATAGACCTATGTAACATCCGAGGTCTAAGTAAAAACATCAACGATGTCCATCGACACCTTCGAATTGAAAAGCCAGACATATTGGCTCTTACTGAGACACAGGTCAATTCATCCACCAATACGACCTATCTGCTCTGTCCTGGGTACGAACTCCACACACGTTTCAGATTCAAGGAAAGGTCTCTGCCTCTACTCTAAAACGAATCTCTTATGTTAACGAGAAAAAACTTTGGAACCAAATAAGTTTTTATGCCATGTGGTTCAAACTCGATAGCCAGAAACAGACCAAATACCTTTGTTGTCTCTACTTATCACCAAATGATCCATCCTATGAAGAGCTCTTCGAATTCTTGTCTCTGAAGCTTGACCAAATTGAACAGAACCATCCAGCAGCAGAAATCATCATCATGGGCGATTTCAATGTACACAACACTGCTTGGCTCGTGCACTCTAACAGAACGGATGAAGCTGGGCGACAAGCCGAAGCTTTCGCCATGACTCACGGCTTAGAGCAGCTTATCAAAGAACCCACACGAATTCCCGATGCCAATAACCATTCAGCTAACATACTTGACTTATTCCTCACTAATAATTCAGCACCCTACACCATAGATGTACGAGCTCCACTTGGCAATTCTGACCACACACTCATCTCCACAACCTGCCCATTTTTCATTCCATCAACTGCTCCGGCACCCCCACGTCTTATATGGCATTACAATGCATGTTTTTCTCCGAGTTTCCTTGGCATAGAGTATGCTTTGACTCTGAGGACCCTTCACAGTGTGCTGCGGAAATATCCGAGATCATCATGCTCGGAATGGACAAATACATACCTCATTCTTCGAAAAGATCATCACCATCGAAACCATGGTTCAACAAAAACTGTTCTATATAGAACTGTTGCCTTGAAACAAACAGCCTACCATCGCTGGCGCAAAAACCCTAACCTCGCGACTAGAGCAGAATACGTTGACGCCAGGAATAACTGCAGCCGAAGAATAGATGCCAATGCATCACATAACCAAAGACAATAAACTTATGTCTTCACTTTTTTGCCTATTTAGACGAGAGAAATAGTTATTTTTGTATCTAGAGATGACCAAAGTATTTCGCGCTCGAGCTGCAAACAACATTTTTTCTACAAACGTCAAAAAATATAGTTCTAAAGTAAAAATATATGCTGAGCTTGATATAAAAATAGTGTTGAACTGGCTCAAAAAGCCTTCCCCTATCCTTCCTAGGTACGCACGATGTTCCACGAATATAATAGGAATTTCCTTCCATGCGCTCCAAGAGATAAAACAAAGTTATTGTTGAACATTCAGAAATAAATTATTTCGTGAATGTTTGCTCGATTGAGGACCATGAAGTTGAAGTATAAATATCTCATATATTTTACATAACAATGCGCGAAGTAGGTACTTCGCGCACTGTTTTACTTCGCGCATTGTTTTGTGCAAGGTATCATGGTAACGTAGAAAGCTGAAAAAAAGTCTCACTTCGCAATTTGTTTGGTAGAAAAAAATCTAAAGTACTTTAATTATCAGATGAAAGAAAACGTAAACACCAATCCACCATTGAACAACACGAGTAGGAAAGAGACAGGTTACCGTAAATCATGCTATCTTTGTTGCAGCTGCCTCTGAAACACTTTGTGCTATTCGAGAGAACGGCCGTCTCCCTTCCAGGTGTTTATATTGAGTTCATTGTTCGACACACGACCATTCCTAATGCACTCACCTGAAACTGGTCGTCGTAGTCCTGCTTGTCCTGCATGCGCTGATTGGCCATCGAGCCGTGCCTGACGAGCACGCCACCACCAGCGCGCCCCCTCTCGTCGATGAAGAAGATCTCGGTGAAGACGATGACGCCGAACACGCCGAAGAACACGACGACGATGAAGAAGCTGAGGTTGGCGCGCTGCCGAGAACGAAACGTCGTGTACTTCTTCTTGCCGCCGCTGGACGAGCCCATCTTTTTTTATCTGGAATTAGAATCACTGTTCAGTGTTGTTGTTGTGGGTCTGAATATTCTATGCAAGATTTTATTTGAAAAAGTCACACAACAGGTTTGAAACGTCAATGTCATTCGACTAGCGCCTATAGGCAAGAGGAAAGAAATAATCATCGCGGTGGGAAAGGGACAGAAATGGGTATAGACAGTGAAGTTTTTGTACCGGATTGCATCATGCATGCTATCACACGACGTTTCGGAAATATTCAGGAAATGTCATCTTCAGGAACCCCCTTTATGAGAGCCGTAGCTCCCTTAGGATCCAATTTTCGACATATCTTAATTAAAACTTTTCTTCCTATTTCTGGCCGAAGAATCTCCCACTGAAGTATGGCAGACTAATTTCGGGACACCCTGTATGTATACAGGGTGGGTCATTACTATTGGGACATAAGCTAAGGGCTCCCTCTTCGAAAATATCATCACCATCGAAACCATGGTTCAACAAAAACTGTTCTAGAACTGTTGCCTTGAAACAAACAGCCTACCATCGCTGGCGCAAAAACCCTAACCTCGCGACTAGAGCAGAATACGTCGATGCCAGAAATAACTGCAGCCAAACAATAGATGCTTCGAAAGAAACATACAATGCCAAGATAAGATCGAAATTCATAGATTGTCCCAATGGCTCTCGTTCGTTTTGGTCCCTTGCTAAAGCGGTCGGAAGAAATTTCACTAATAGTTCATTTCCACCACTGTCCAAACCCGACGGCACAATAGCAACAACATCGCAGGAGAAAGCAGATATTTTTGCAGAGATTTTCGCAGCAAACTCTATTTTAGATTCCCAAGGAAAAGTGCCGCCAGACATTCCACCCATTGAGAGTCGAATGCCCGAAATCGTCTTCCGTCAACGCACTATCAGACGAATTTTGCTTGATCTCAAAACGAATAAGGCTAACGGTCCTGATGAAATTCCACCCATTTTCCTCAAAAAATATGCACCAGAATTAACACCGATTCTCTGCAAGTTGTTTACCGTCTCGTACAGGTCGGGTATTTTTCCATCATGCTGGAAGACAGCTAGAGTCCAACCAATCCCCAAAAGAGGGAACAAGAATCTGCCCAACTACTACAGGCCCATTGCCCTGTTATCAGTTATCTCCAAAGTGATGGAGAAAGCCATCAATATTGAGCTTATCAAATATCTGGAGAGCTCGGGAATCATTATTATGATAGACAATACGGCTTTCGCCACCGAAGATCTACTGGAGATCTACTTGCCTACGTCACCCATTCATGGCAAGCTTCATTAGAAAAACACGGGGAATCTCTAGCTGTCGCGTTGGACATATCGAAAGCATTTGACCGTGTTTGGCACAAAGGACTACTCCACAAACTACCATCATACGGCTTACCACCTCAGCTATGCCATCTCTTATCGAGTTTTCTTTCAGGCAGATCGCTTCATGTGGTGGTGGACGGTGTATCGTCTGATACAATTGGCATCAATTCCGGCGTTCCACAAGGATCAATTTTGGCACCAACATTATTCCTTCTTCATATCAATGATCTGTTGGGAGTAACAACTTGCCCCATCCACAGCTTTGCAGATGATTGTACCCTCCATACTGCGTTCTCTTCCAGAATTCCCATTTCTTCCCAGGAAACTAAGAACTCACGGCGCAGGCAGGTCAATGCTGTCAATGAAGACCTTGCTGAAATCACAGCCTGGGGAACCAACAACCCAGTTGAATTCAACGCCACCAAAACTCAAGCCTGTATTTTCTCTAGAAAGGCGGAACTCAGTATGCCCGACATTGTAATGTCTGGCACCACCATCCCCACCGAGCCCACCATATCTATGCTCGGTATTTCCATCAGCAACACTCTTTCATGGGATAATCATGTGAGATCCATCACAAAAGCTGCTTCACAAAAACTCGGATTCTTGTTCCGTGCGAAAAGCTACTTTACACCTCAACAGCTCCTCATGATCTACAAGGCGCAGATACGGCCTGTTCTAGAATACTGTTCCCACATATGGGGTTCAGCACCAAAACATACGCTGATGCTTTTAGATTCCATCCAGAGAAGAGCCATCCGCCTGGTGGGTGACGCCACACTCACTCACTCTTTGACATCATTGGAACACCGTAGAAAGGTCGGCGACCTTTCACTTTTCTATCGATACTTCAACGGGAAATGTTCTTCGGAAATCTCTGCTATCATCCCTTCACTAGCAATACCAATCAGACGAACTAGACAAGTCCAGTCAGCACATCCTTTCGCTGTCAACCTCGAAAGATGTCGAACAGCACTTTATCAAAACTCCTTCATCCATAGAACGGCTAGGCTCTGGAATTCATTGCCTGTGGAAGTATTCCCAGCAACATATAATCTCCAGAAGTTCAAAAAAAAAATCCAATACCTACCTCCTATCCCTATCCTCCCTAGGTACGCACGATGTTCTTTGAACATTATAGGGATTCCCTTGCGTGCGCTTCAAGCTATAAAAAAAAATATGGCGATGGGACCGAATATGCATTGATAAAATATTGCTGTGGAATGAGATATAGGGCAATATTTTTTTTCATTTATTTATCCATTTATTCACGGGATAAGCCCCATCACAGTATAAATATAAAAAAATAACACATTTGAATGTGCCAGACACATAAATAAGTATATAAAACGTATGCCTACCCAACAATATAATGGCTATGTAACTAGTTTACACATAGATATATGGTATAGATGAGACTAGAAATCCTATGAAACTAACAATAACTAATTCGATGACTAATCAAATGCCACTCACTTCTACTTACAAGCTATTCAATGATTTCTTCAACATATTGTAAGACAATCCAAATATATTGATGTACATGTCGTTCAAAAACTTCAGAGTTCTTTCCAAGGGTGCATGCTTGCCATAATTTGTAAAATTTCAATGGTAACTTGAATAACAATTTATGTCTAAGATTCCTGTTTGGAATGTTGAAGTTAATTGATTCGAGTAATTCCGGACACGATATAAGTCCATTGAGGAGTTTGAATACAAAACAAAGATCTGCGTAAATTCTTCTTGTTTCCAACGATTTGAGATTCAGTTCACGTAAAATATCTGAATAGTCGTGGTTTTGTATATGAATACCTAATCTTAATGCACAAAATTCGATTCCTAGCACGACCAAGGAACTTTTTTCAATATTTTATTTACGAATCGAATATTGTAAAGTTTCGGAGCATCGGCTGGGGATAGTCCTGCACGATTCGCTGTTGCGTTCCAATTAAAAGTGATGCTCCTAAAGTGGCGCATGGAGTTAGTAACGAAGCCTACACAGAACACGCAGAAAGAGGTGATGATGTGGTTGTGAGCATCAGAGAAGAAGTAGGACGGTGTATGTACATGGGTGTGGAAAACTACCAGCTGAGCGTGAGAGCGGGCCAGCTGCTTAGTGGACCCCAGTCTCTAACGGGGGTTAACGAGGATAGCTAGCAAGCCTGCCACTGCGCATATAGTAGTGAGTACATTAGTAGCCTACAAAATACAGCCGAAAATCTCTGAAAGAGTGCTGATGGGCGGTGCCTGAAAAGGATGTTAGCCAGCTCTCTTGAGCGAACCACATCAGTCATTGAAAACACTTGGGGTTTGCAAAAAGGTCCCATTAGGGACTAGTTGCTGACGTGCAAACGTCCCCCACCAGTACCAGTAGTACCAGTTCATGTAATATTGGTGCACTTGGTTAAAAACGATATCTTCATCAGTTTTCAAGGCAAACGCCATTGATCAGCTCGAAGTCTCGGAAGGGGATCACAAATATTATTCCATTTATGATGAGTATATGTGCTTCGGATTGTCAGATAATTGTTGCTGGTGTCAATGAATGAATGAATTCTGATGCAAGTTTATAGTCAATATACTTTGTCGATTCAAACGCCGTGTATCGTTATCCACAGTAATATTTCATTGAGGTATATTTGGTCCTATCTCCATATTTTGGTCCAAACAATCCTCAGCCCATTAGTTATAAATCACCCTGTATATTACTTCGCTCTTGAGTTTCTTAAAAAAACTGAATTTCTGGATTGTCATTTTTATTTTTTTTGGCGTTGATATAATGCATTTATGACAAAACTGAAAGAACATATTCGTATAGCAACTTTTGATGTTGAATAATTTGGCGCTTTCGATTTTCTGATCCAACGTTTTTTCTTTGAGCACCTATGAAAAAATACATACCCTGATATCTTGATGATATTAGATTCGAATAGCAGGACATGATTATTCAACATAATCTCAGTGATGCTATAATGGTTTTAACGTGTTTTGTGTCATTGATTTAATCAACAGTGATTCGACTCACCCAAATAGAAACAGTCAATATTTACAGTAATGCAATTATATGCCTACCTAAACTGTGCCATATTTTTGTTGAACTGCATATAATTTTATTAGACTGTTATCCAGACAATTTTATTACACTACAAACACGACCAAACAATGTTCTCCACAAGCATAGAATAAACAAACCCACAAGACAAAGTGGAAAAGTTTGCCAAAGCAAGGTAAGTATGCCGATTTATTGGCAGACGATTGGCCCGCGATTATGTGTTCAGTCTCGTTTATTAACATTGTATATAAATAGAAATTAAGTTCGGTATAGGTTGATTTAACGATTGTTTCCTTGCCCAACCACCCCGCACCCCACACACAGGTATCAGAGGAACATCACGTGGGTCATCTCACGTAATGAATGACGTATCTCATAAAAATCGGAATTTGGGATACTTCGTCAAGTGACTTTTATTCTTACTCTACAGTGTCGTAACTTTATATTTTGCCCCCCTCCCCCCTGCCAAAATCATTTGGGGCCCCCTCGAGACGAACCTTATTTCCAGTCAGAAGTCCCTCCTTTCCATGAACTATTAGTTATATTGAATAACCCACAAGCTTCACAATACGCTTTATTTTCTTTGGGTGAATAACACAAACCATTTTCTTGGAATAATTTGCCCAGCATGACTTTTCTGTGAATGATAAAGATTAGAGAAACTCCTCTTTTGGGAAATTTATATCTGGTTGAGACCACTGAGACCGGTCATTACGAACAATAAACATTTTTATCGTGTTGCTCAATTCTCGGCCACTGAAATTGCCTTTATCACAAGGAAATGATTGTTTGATTAATACATCCAGTAATGAATCATCTGACTCAGTTCCATCTCCAGGAGTTCTCGCATTCAAGTCAGGTATGGGCTCCTCGTGGATTTCAGATATAATACTTTTTATATTCACACCATCTGTACCTACAGTTTCGAATACAGTAGTAGCAGGAGTCTCGTCATTTGCTAAGTAAAAATTTGATATTTTTTCTATATACCTTTATTTCTCTTCTCCAAACTTTTTTTAATACAAATTGTCACTGACACGCTAGTGTATTTTTTTAGGCTCTCTGATAGGAAAATTCTTTGAACGTGTCCTTAATACATTTATTGAAATAATATTCATGTTTTACTTTTATAGAAACTCTGGAATAATAGTTTTTCTCCGATTGGCAGCAAATATTAATTTTGCTGACACATATCAATCAGCAATTGAAATTAATAATCCACAAATCGTTTATAATTTCCTTCATATTTCATCCGAGACTTCGGTAACAAATTCAACTCTATATTTTTTGCCACCTCCCTTATTTCTGGCGGTGTAAGTACTTCCAGGTCGCTATCACTGTCCATTATTCAATAATTTAAATATACAGACATTTTTTCGCACAACTGTCAGAAATTTCATGAATTGTCAAACTATAATTATTATGGACATTTCCATAGCAACCAACCATTCCAACAACTGCGATTCCTATCAAATTTTATTTTAATTGAACACTACAGGAAAAATAAAGTGATATTAGTCGCTACGCTCGGCTATGAATTCAGCCTCGGCAGTCAATCTACTACTTTGGTGCCTAGTTAAACAAATAACTATTTTCTTCTATAATAATTGCAGAGTCGACATCCATTCCTTTTTCAATCATCATAGGGCTACTACTTGATGAACATTCATCATAATATTCAACTGTATTATCCGAAACAGTAGTATAGTATTCGTAAATCTTGGAAATTTTACACTTCTAATTTTCTAACTTTTGTTTCCTTCTTTTTTTGAAGCACCACTAGTTTTAATCAAGTTCTCCATTTAAAATAATTGGATTGTATCGTTGATTTCACATATCACCCTAGACCCACACTGAAGAAAACATGCCAGCACTATTCGCAGAAATGGAAAAATTATTTCTGTGGCATATTCATAATTGGAAAATATTCATGTATCAACCAAGAGTCCTTGCTCTGGTTGGTGGACCCAGGGCCCCAGGGCCTCCTCCGAGGAACGGGCCCCCCGCAACCGCGGGGTTTCGCGGTATAGTAGTTACGCCACTGGTACTCTATGATCTCACAAAGTGGCGTAGCTCGATATCCAATGCTTTTCGTGTAATTAAATATCGAATACTCAGCCTACCTCAAATTATTGGACTACCAAATCTCACGAAGTGACCTAACTATAGGAGTTACGTCAGTACGTGAAATATATTTTTATTATTTGTTGAAAATTTCAACAGTGACGTATCTCACATCGGGTTTGCCGCAGAAATTGAAATATCTCAGGTGACGTCTCAAGGTACTGAAAGGGGTATTGTGAGGTATTATACAAGTCGAATGAATTTCTGTGTTTTTCTTTTTGGATGTATGATAAATTGATATTCATCATACAGGACGTGGAAAGAAATTCTGAATTGAGAAAACCTAATCACGAATCTGCGATTAAGGTCTATAAAAATAACAAGTTTGCTTCGTTCAAGTTTGAACCCCTTGATTGGGCGAAAGTATTGAAAAGGAATATTCTCAGATATATTCATGAACACAAAAAAATTGATATGTATATAAAGAAATACATTGAGAATTCGCATTCTCCATGTGATGAAAATATCAATTCTTCCTTGGTTTATTCATATGTAATACCACAAGTGATAATATTCTGCCGGAAATATTCGGTGATTGTTACGACAGCTTGTTGCCTAGTAATTTCGTGAATGACATTGTTATCAAAACTACGAGCCGTAGGCGAGTAGTTTTGGATCGATGTCATGAGCGAAATCAGTGGAGCAAGCTGGAGTACGTCAATCGACGAATATTTCCAGGAAAAATAGTATCACGAGTTGTATTCGTATGACTATTTCATGATTGAATGAGACAATATATATAAGAAATAGGAAACATAATTTAAGTATATTCCAACTCAAACTGCGGAAAATAACATAATGATAGAAATGAAATACAGAATTAAATTTTTTAGAAATTAACTACCTACTAATAGGTATTCACAAAGTGGAATGTACAATTTTGATAAACAGTATATTTTTTTAATATTTTGGAGATGGTTGTTCTCAAAAGAGTGTATACAATTGCCATCCAAATGAAACAAAATAAATTGAGTTTGTGTGGCATGAAATAATTTAAAAAAATAAGACATCGTAGCCGAGGGGCTCGAACCATCAACCTTCGTATCTTCGCGCAACAATCCTATCAGTTGCGCGACATCATCTTTTTGTATTGAATTATTTATTTGAAAAGAAATTTGGATTCTAGTATTGTTTTGTCAGACCGTCAACAAATATGCAAACTTTTTAAATTACACATGAAACGTCCATCAGCCAGAATAAAATTGTCTCGCCTTTCGCACAAAATGTCTCACGAACGCGAATTATAAGTAAATAAAATAAAGTAGGTACTTATAGGTTATTGTCTCAGATTTGAATCCAAAGCAATCTTGACCAGACACGATGTCAAAATTTTATCGCTGATAAACGAGGTTTGTTGGTCACCTGTGAGTCAATTCGGCTTCTGTATTGGTAGAGCAAGTCCGATAAAATTTAATAAACAAAAAATATCGCTAGAATACAGAAGAAACCGTGAAAATAGTCGATTCTGATTGGTTCTCGGGATCAAGAGTGGAATAGTCAACAGAAAACAACTACTTTCCTGAGACGAACACGACGAACATTGAATTATATCTATTGAACACATACGATAAAATTTGAAAAGCAAATCTTCTGATACCAATTATCATTTTGGAAGTATCAAGCTCATCAAGATCAGAGTTCATACAAGTATACCCCTCCTATACATTTTAATTTTCATTTCAATACTAAACATATTGGTAAGTTATATTTTTATAACATAATACATCATATAATTCTATTCGATTTGAGAGATAATGTCAATTTTCAATTTCAGAGGATTTTGATTTTTCATGCTCGCTTTTTGAATATTCATAAGATATAATTCAATGTTCGAAGTGGCAAATAGCCAGGAATGTAGTTGTTTTCTGTTGAATATTCAGAATGATATGATGTACATATCTTTATATGAAGAAGAATGCAAATTCTCTACTTCAGGAGATTTTGTTTTCAAATTCTTATCGTGTGTGTTCAATAGATATTCAATGTTCGTTGTGGCATAAAGCCAAGAAAGTTGTTTCCTGTTGAATAAACCGAGCAAGAATTAATATTTCACATGGAGAATGTGAATTCTCAATGTATTTCTTTATATTATATTTTCATCCATTTTTTGTGTTCATAAATATATCTGATGAGAATATTCCTTTTCAATTCTGTGTTCTTCTCAATAAAAATGAATGTTTGGATCTGCTATTCATTTGAATTCACTTAATATTTATGGGTGTATCTGAGGCCACATTAACAAACATGATCTCACTTAGTGACGTATCTTACAACATATTTATTTTTCGTTTTTGGCGATGCTTTTTCGAAATCTCACCATATCATAACAACTAGTTCTAGTTCATCCGCTGATAAATGATGAATAATGATCTTTCATGGGCAATCCTTTGCGTTATAAGAGAATTAAGATGTTGAAAATCATTGAACTGATCTGATGTAAAATTAGGAAAACTGAGATACGTCACTACGTGAGATGACCGTCGATCAGATTGATGTCATTTTTAGTTTCATCATGACGAAAAAAACGTCCTGAAATGACTTTTGGGGAGACCCTATAATGACGTCAAAATGACTCATCCTTTAAGGTATATGAAAGGAACCATCGATTGCACGTTGATTTTTAATCATAAAGCATTAGGAAATGGCATGTATTATTATTGGGCATGCGAGAACGATTTATATTCAATTTGAATGAGTTGGATTGGATATTTAAACGGAATATCCGAGGGAATATCAAATATTATCTAATTTATTTCAAAGGGGAATCATAATCCAAATTACGGGCTCTGTGATATTCGAATGGAATAGTTACCCCGTATACAGGGTGTTTCCGAAATTATGGTGCTAAATAACATGGGCTGTTGTATGAGACATTGTGACAAAATAAATCAACTTGCCGAAAGCAAAATCTTGAGTTTGGCAATTATTCTCTGATCAATAATTCACAGAAGTTTCAGGCAAACTTTGAAGCTCAATATATATTACGAAGTGATTATTTGTGGCAAATACATAGTCTTTCATTTCGTTTTGTTTTTCCGTTTTCCCATTTCATTTATCGTCCAAATTTCAGAAACACATCGTATATGGCCCCGTTCCGGTGATACGATATCTGACACTATTAATTATTATTTCGTGTTGTAGGTCATTACGAGGAAATTTAGACATATTTGAATAACAATAGGTAGTGATGTATTTAGACACAATAACAACGTTTATCTCATATAAAGGGTCCTGCATCTCACCTCCCGTCGTCTATAGCTCAGTTATCAGTTGAGTCAGGATTTTGATATTTTGCAGACTTCTATTGTCTCATAGGGCGCATACCAGGTACCTAATTTAGATTATACAGGGTGTCCCAAAAAAGTGTGACGTCATAATGGCATGTTTCTTTGAATGGCATGCCATATATTCTGTTGCACATTTGAGTGCTTTCAGTGGTTACCTACATACTCCTGGAATCTAATTGAAATCGGTTCATTTATATTCACGTGGAAAAAATATAACAAAAATAATTAATTTTGCACCACTGGTTGAGAGCATTCATAACAAAAAATAAAGTGCCTGCTTACCGACTTAGATTGACACGAATCATCACAGGGTGTGCAAAATTTAGTGACAAACTTTTCAAATTTCGAAGCACTATATATTTCTTATTTCAAATTAAAGCCACTATATATTATCATGCCATTCGATGCGTGAATGAAAAACAAACTGTTTATCCTATAATCGAAATTCTCATCGTATCAAAAGTTATTTGCCGAAACCTCGTTTCAACAACTATTCTGATAGTCCTTTGAATGAATAAAAAACGAAGGTGGCTTTGAGAAGGACTTAATAACATGTATGTATAGCGTGGAGACTTCAACTGGAATAAATTCGCTACTAGGGGAGTGAATGAGCAAGTCTTCACACTGAATAATCAGCCGCGCGTCGCTAGGTGATGGGCACAGGTGATCTTTTCCAGCGCTTGCTGCGGTTCTCTCTTTTTTTATGTTCTGGTTCTCACGGAAAAGGATATCCTGTAATGTTCAGAGAACGTGAGAAGAAAGGGTAATAAGGTAGAAATTGGTGTTCTTCTTGAATTTCTGGAGGTTATATGCCTCAGGGAACACCTCCCTTGGCAATGTGTTCCAGAGCCTCGCTGTTCGTTGGATGAACGAGTATTTGGAAGGAGATGTTCTGCAGGTCTCCAAAGTGACCACGAAGGGGTGCGAAGCATCAATTCGACCGGTTAATCTCGCGGGGTCTGCCAAGGGAGAAACAATTGTTGATATTTCAGAAGAGCATCGTCCATGAAAATGTTTATGAAATAGAGCCAGATTGCAACTTTTTTACGCTGTTCCAGAGTAGTGAGTGAGTTTGTGAGCGAGGTGTCACCCACCAGACAAAGTGCCCTTTTTTAGACAGAATCTAACAGTTTCAGCGTATTCCAGGACAGATCGGATCTGTGCCTTATAGATCATAAGCAGCTGACTGGAAGTTAAATAGCTCCTGGCCCGAAACAGAAAATCAACTTTTTGGGATGCACTTTTAGCAATTGATATCACGTGATTTTCCCAAGAAAGGTTATTGCTGATAGTAATACCAAGAATCGAAATGGATATTTTCAAAGGAATGGTTACTCCTGAAAAGCTTATGTTAGGCACAGTGAAATCGGCTTTCCTAGAGAAAAGGCATGCTTGTGTTTTGTTTGAATTGAATTCTACCAAGTTATTGGATCCCCATTCGAGAATTGATGCCAAGTCCATATTTATGTTGTCAATATTTCTCCCTCGTTCGTTTCTGATTTGCCTGGCTGGTATTGGAGCCCTGAAGGAGAAGGCGATATGGAGAGTGGGACTATCATTCGCGAAGCTGTGTACCGGACATGAAGTTGCTTCCAACAAATCGTTGATATGGAGTAGAAATTGTGTTGGTGCTAGAATTGATCCTTACGGAACACCATCATTCATGATAAGAAAGTCAGATGAAACTCAGTCGACCACTACATGACGAGACCTGTTTGAGAGAAACTAGCTAGCAGAGAACATAGCTGGCGAGGCAAGACATAAGATGGAAGCTTGGCGAGGAGTCCGTGGTGCCAGACTCGATCGAATGCCTTGGAGATATCAAGTGCTACGGCTAAGGTTTCACCGTATTTTCAATAGATTGCTGCCATATATATGTGAGACGTAAGCGAGCAGTTCACCAGTTGATCTCTGTTGATATTTAATTTCTTCTGTTTTTCTCCGAGAGGACTTCAAGTGTTTGAAGTTAGCATCCCGGAATACTGCTGTAAATTTTTCCAACCTTTCAACTAGAATACATGATCCACACTATGGTCTCATGTTCGAAATGAAAAAAAGTCTAGGAATAATTCAGATCATAGATGAATTTTAAATACAAAGTCGTATTTTTGTTTGTGAGTTGTGGAATTTAACACTTTCTAGCAGTTATTTTTGGAAAAATGTTTACGGTACATTTTTGTCGTAAACTTTTCAAGACTTCCTTAAGGCGACTGGGTACAAATCAAACTAAAATACGGGTTTGTTATTTCAAACGAATAGTGAGAACACATATACCATACCATATGATATATCAGTATCCATTTTTGGCGATACAGCAACAATTTATTTTTCATTTCCGTTTATTTGCTCCAGAGGCATCCAAAAAGCAAAACAAATTTTCATAACCTTCATTATTAGGTGGAAGAAAACCCCCGTTTAAAACAAGGAAAACTAGTTTCTAACGGAAGTTTTTTGTATGTAGATGAGACTCATTGACATATGATAGGACCATAGTCTATCCTTTGGAGAGAAACAGAAAAATCTATATTTCTCAAAAACTATCAACTTTTGCACAATGTATAATAGGGTTGAATGCACTCCTTATCACCTACCCTATCACATCTCCAAAGGAATGTATCGAATAACCAGTAACCCTGTATATTCGAAAATAATTTCAGGTTATAGGTCCTTCGATATACCTATATTGTTTACTCACATTTCTGAATCAGATGTGTAGTTTCCATAGACACCGCGATAGACACCAAACAATAATTAATAAGCCCAGATGCACTATATTGTCCTACCCTGTATATCCTTTCAGCAAACTAGTCGACCCGAAGATGCGGCGATGAACTATCAAATTTGCACTTGGCACTCGAAATGAATTTATTTCGCTTTGAAACAATTCGTTGCTCGAACTAAAATTCAACTAAGTTGGTATTTCGTTTGCCCGATAGTATGAAGCATATTTATACAAACTAGATACCACATCCATTCATTGGCGGTCTTCAAAAATTGTGCAGGGCAAAACAATAGTGGATTGATTTATTAGAATCAAAAGTGACAAATTTTGCTTTCGCTCATATGCAAAATTCGTTTGTCAAACAAAGTCACTTTTGATCCTAATGAAACACTAATTTTTCTGCAACCGAAAGAATTAACTGAAATAAATATGTGAGTAATACCTTTATTGTAATAATATCGGTAAGTATAGATGGAAGCAAGACCTCAGACTACTTTACATTAGGATATTGAAGGACGATGACTTTATACTATGTTACAATTTGTGTTGACATGCATCATAACAAAATACAGGCACGAATTCTATACTATACCCGAAACGTGGATGCCGTGACATATTATGTATTATGCAATGCAACAGATAATCCGTGTGGTGAGAATATTCTCATTTACAGATCAGGTTCATTCAATTTTCAAGGATGTTCGAATCGTTGTTTCAATATAAATACAACCACAGAGGGACCCATTTGTGTATTCTATTGAATCGACGAATCGATGAATTCATTTGAACCAGGTGTCAGCCCTAATATAGCAAACACCGTGCCAGTGCCAGGTATAGAAAAAAAAAAGAGTAAAATGTAAGGTTAGTGAGCATATCAACAATAATAAAAGCGATTATTTATTTCTCTCCATATTCGACTGTGTTTGGCTCGGTTATCAAATGAAAGTAAACAATATCGTTGTGTGAGACAGAAAACTATTGCTGGCCGTGATTATTCAAAAACAACTTAGCCAATCAATCAGATCCCAAGAATTAATGAAATACTGATCAAGCAAGTATGTGAATAATCATGAAGCCTTTCCTGATCAAAACAAAAATACTTACCTATAATATGGTGTATTAATATCTTCATCATATGGGTATGAAATGCCAAATCTGCCGAAATCGGGAAGAAATCAGGTATGCGTCCCAACCCAAATAACCAACCATAACAATGTTGTCTTTCCTTAATAACCTTTTACATCCATTTTGGGAGCTGAAGTTCAACTTTAGCCTCTATAGGAACTAAAAGTGTTGCCTAGCAACAAACTCACATATGTTTGTGTCAGTCATAGAAACGTCAATTGAAGAGCTAATTTGGGTCGGTTGCAGAAGAACTCTATTTGTTCAATGAATAACATGACGTTAAGGCTGATATAGTTTGCCAAAATAATGTTAGTTCTTCATATAAACAAATATCTATCGCACTTTATTACCTTTGAAATGATTGTATATGTTCATAAAATGCGATTTTCTCTAGAATTGTACAAGATATCGTTTAGAATAAAACGTATCATTTTTGTAGAAAAAATATGTAGGAATCAAACGGTAGAAGCAACATTTAAAATTTTTCACCTCTGTCAAAAATAATAATAAGGAGCCAAGGTAATGTAGGCTTTAGTTACAAACCCTGGGTTCAGCCTGGAATGCTGGTTGCTATTTTTATTCTGGATAATTACAGGAATCAAAGCATATATTTTTCGGGTCTCTTGTATTTTTAGGTTGGGCCTGGGATATTATTCATTCAAACTATTTTATAACGTCTATCTGGACAATCGGAAACACAGTTTCAAACGGATTAAACAGATTCAATTCATATTTATCATTCCTTTTCCTTCGATTTTCTTATTTTCTAGTATCGGAATTTTAGTGAGGTTAATTATATTTTCCTATCCATGTCAACATTTCATTAAACACCGGCCACAGCCTGACAGGATACCAAGCACAGGGACATGGGTGCAAAGGACAGGATCTCTCAAGGAAAAGAAGAAGAAGAATTGACAACTGACTATCTCAATGTCAGCTGTCACCATCAGCCGTCAGTCAATAATAATAATGGAAAATATTGAAAGTTTCAGTAAATGAATTATTGGAATTATTCGGAACTGATTACCATGACAACAGAGAAAGAAATATAGAATATGCTATCACAAAAAACCGTTAATTCGCAAATACAAAGTTCTGGATTCTTTACACAGGTCGGGTGAGTATCGGTATGAAAAACAACAGGAATGAAATTTTGTTCTAAAATTTGTTCTATCCGTCATTCGGTTGCCCCCTTACGAGCAATCCTCAAAAGTCTTCGAAAGTCTTGTGCGAGCAAGGAATGACGGGGGCCTTACCTTTTAACGTGTGATCCCAAACACTTTCTTGGGCCATCAGAAAAATTTCTGCAGTCGACGGGGATCGAACCCACGACCGGCAAGCGAATGCGAATTAGAATATAGACACTCTGTCCGCACGGCTACCTGGCCACCTGGAATCTATAAACAGGATGAATATGTAATGATGGTGAAAAATATTATACAAACTTACATGTGCAACAGGAAATCACTATACATCAATACTTTACACTGGCTTTGAATGAACTATGAGAGCACTAGGAGATCAGCAAGAGAACCCAGAGAAAAGAACCAAGAGCTTGAAGAGCAGAGAGTGTAGAACGTAGAGCAGGTAGCGTAGAGAGCGATCCCTCAGCTGCCTTCTGTATTTATTCTTTCCATCGACCTCAGTCCAAGGACAGCTCAATCCTAGATTCTTATTGGTCGGAATCCCCAACTATGCTTGCAGAAACTATCATCCGAAAGCACATGTTCTTAAACTCACAAAAATGCGGAAAAAATTATATTTAACCCTAAATGGGCACAGGAACAGAATCTTCTACCCTTGCTAATGCTAGTGAATGAATTTCACTGAAAAAAATTTCCAATAACAAAAAAGTTATGACCAGGTCAACATCCATCATTTCAACTGATGAATAATTCATCCAAATTTCATATCATCAGCAAAGGGTTGAAGAATATTGAAGTCTCTAGGGTTGTAATGATGTTTATCAGAGTTTACTATCAGGAAAAACTTTGGCAAGTCAGGAATCAATGAATTTCTCAGCTCTCTTAGGTTTTCAGGTTTCGAGCTTTCGAACAAGTGAAATTCAACTAGAATCAGTCTCAGGTACTTAGATATCAATCAAGATCAGTCTATAGTAATGAATCTGGTCAAAAACACATTGCACCGTTTGAAAGTTGTACATGAAATATTCAAACTTTCAAGGTCAATAAATCCGTAACGAGTGCGATAGACATTTTTTCTTTATAAATCACTAACATTATTTTGGCTCACTCTAACAGCCCTATCATTTACGATATGCCTTTTCTGGACACCCTGTATTTTCGCCATTCTTTGGAGCAGAAAAATTTCCCTTTGTCAACTGATGAGGTATAATTGGGTTCAGAAAATCACGAAGGATTCAAAAATGGATTGATATACAGAGGGTCCCATTCCAAAATCTTAAGTTGATATCATTGCAAATTTTGTTAACAATCAAGCGACAGAATTATCTCGAATATTCAGGATATCGTGATATTACTGTAATTCATGTAACCTCAATTGATAATTCATAGTATCACGTCAAATATATGAAAATCGATCCGATTTTCATTGACGCGTGCCATATGGAACAACATTGTGATGCTCTCGAGATGGATTGATCGAATTAATGAATTATTACGTTTGTTAGTATCACATGAACGTCCGCATGCATTTCTTTCAGGGTGAGCATAACATATTTTGTTAAATTTGTATATCGCAACTTGAAAGTTGTAATCGAATCATCAAAAATTGAAACTACCAAATGAACTGTTACTTGTCGGAAATCCATTGTAATTAATTCTTGAAATTCCGGAAATTAGTTATGCTGTCAAAAACTCTAACCTCAACTGCCTCAATGAACAAACTCAATTCGATAGTCTTAATTTATTCAACTCCTTGTTATATTAACTACAGTTTTGTGTTCTATGTCACTTCGAATCAAAAGATTCCTTGGTTTTGACTTGACTGGTGTCATTCTAATGTTGTGTTTCGTCCTCAGCGTCATTGTTTTCAATTGTCATTTGTCGATTGTCATTTGTGATTAGTTAACCTAATTCAACAAATTCAGGCCCACATGTTGGTTCAATTCAATATTTGATTTATATCATATTATTTTCGAAAACTAAGCTACTATACAGCTGTTATCATAGTTCCCTAACAGTGCACTATGCGCGGTTAAAAATAGTGTTCTCATGTTTCTCAATAAGTAATCTTTTTCCACCAATAATGGTTGGTTCATAAACTAACGAGCGTTGTTTCTTCTTACAGATTTTGGTTGGTCATTATTAAATTGTTTATGTGTTGGAGTTGTGACTGTGAGTTCTTTCACCACTCCTGATCCATAGTAATTGTGAAAAACTCCACAAACGATGAGATTTCCACAAAATTCTCTCAAACACACGACATGTTTCGTTAAAACAGTACCTAGCTTCTTCAGGTGAAATAATAGAAATATTGACAATTGATAGTAACGATTGAAATTGTTAGTAGTTAATTGAAGTTGTGTTTGTATAACGATGTGGATTCTTATAATGTCCATTGAAAATATTGTGTTGATTATCATCTGCATTTTTTGTTATAGTATTTTCGTTTGTTTTCACATTCCCTATCGGTGGTCAACGTATACATAAGACTATAGTCAAATTTTGCAGAGTTCTGAAGGTATAATATTCATACTGGGCAGGGATGTTGGATTCAAGAATTTTAAAATTCATCGATATTTCATACTTTCCCATCACTACCGGTGTGCTGTAACGCACCCAGTATCGTTGAATTTATTATGATACTGGTGGGGGATGTTTCCACGTCAGCAACTAGTCCCTAATGGGACCTTTTTGCAAACCCCAAGTGTTTTCAATGACTGATGTGGTTCGCTTAAAAGAGCTGGCTAACATCCTTTTCAGGCACCGCCCATCAGCTCTCTTTCAGAGTTTTTCGGCTGTGTTTTGTAGGCTAGTAATGTACTCACTACCATATGCGCAGTGGCAGGCCTGCTAGCTATCCTCGTTAACCCCCGTTAGAGACCGAGGTCCACTATAAGCAGCTGGTCCGCTCTCACGCTCAGCTGGTAGTTTTCCACACCCACCCACATACACCGTCCTACTTCTTCTCTGATGCTCACAACCACATCATCATCTCTTTCTGCGTGTTCTGTGTAGGCTTTGATACTAACTCCATGCGCCACTTTAGGAGCAGCACTGTTAATTGGAACGCAACAGCGAATCGTGCAGGACCATGAATTTGTTATGATAATCCGCAACGACTTCTGGAATAAAATACAGGGCGCCCTGTTTGTAAATCAAAAGTTGGGGTCGGTTCCGGCCAAACCGTAAGTGATAGGAGAGTATGGAAAAATTTTAATCTCATACCTTCGGAACTCTAGAAACTACGGCTAAAAAATTCGATGATATATACCCGGTACGTTTGGAAATGTACAAAATATTGTATAGTGATGTGGTTGAGCAAGATAATCTACTCCAGAATTCTGTTGAATCAGCAGAATGCAATGTATTGTAGAAAATTTCATATATCAGAACATCCGGTATGAATTCTCCTGATCCGCAAACCATATCGAGCAAACTAATTATACTTTTGGGTGCATGATAAATTGACTACAGGGCGTAGAAAGAAATTCTGAATTGAGATTCTATCACGAATCTGCGATTAGAGGTTTATAAAAATGATAGTGTTGAAACGGAATATTCTCAGATGAATAATGAACATACAAAAATGGATATATATTTATATAAAGCAATACATTGAGAATTCGCATTCTCTATGTGAGAATATTTACTCTTTTTCAGTTTATTCAATAGAAAACAAGTACTTTCCTGGCTATATGCCACGACTAACATTGAATTATATCTATTGAACACACACGATAAGAGTTCGAAAATAGGATATGAAAACTTCTGAAATTGAGAATTTGCATTCTCCTTCAGACAAAAATATGTATATGCACACATCATTCTGAATATTCCACAGAAAACAACTACTTTCCTGGCTATTCGCCACGTCGAACATTGAATTATATCTGATGAACATTCAAAAGGAGAACATGAAGAATAAAGAATAAAATCCTCCGAAATTGAGAATTGACATTCTTCTTCAAATCGGATGAATAATATGATGAATAATGATATAGAAATATATCTTACCAATATATTCAGCATTGAAATGAAAATTGGAATGTATAGGAGAAGTATACTGGCATAAACTCTGATCTTGATGATCTTGAAAACTTCCAAAAATAATCATTCATATCAGTGATATGGGAAATATCATCTCTCACACATAGGTTATATGACTTTATTGCAATGAATCCATTTCGGATTTCTGAATCCTCATCAGTAACCATGCATGATGTCCACTTATTCTTACAGTCATTCTTCATGATATACACAATTTTCATCTCTCTATAATACAACTAAAACCGAGTAAAACTTATTATACTTCATCTCATCGCCCTAATGAAACATGAAAAAACTCCGTGTCAAACGGAGCGATCTCAAACTTCTCGAAAATTATCACATTCTCAGGTATCACCTTGTAGGTCTTCATGTCGGAAAGGTGGAATAACAATAAAGTTCTGACATTGTTATCAATGAAATTAGCTATTACAATCTAGAAATAAATTGAAAATTGGTTGATCCAATCCAAAGTTATATATATATGACGGTCTTTGAGTTCTGTGATGACGGTTCGAAAATGATATAAATTTTGGCTCGTCTCACTTCAAATGTGGGACAGTTTATATCATTGCGGCGTTCATTATGAACAAAAGTAGTTCACTGTGAGGCAGTTTACCCTAGGTATGAAAACTTCTCTGCATAGAGTTATTACTCGAGTTTATATGAGCTTTAAGGTTCAACTATCATTAGCCTGAGGTAATCGCGAGCACCAATGCTCAGAAATAAAAAATACCATAGTAACCGGAAGTATTCCCTATAATCCACAGCTTTGCGGATGTATGACAGTAGTCTCAATCCTGAGTTCTCTTCTAGAATTCATATTTCATCAATGGAGATCTTGCCTTGTTTCCACTTTGCGGAACCAACAACCTAGTTGAATTTAACGTCACCAAAACTCAAATAACCCACATTTTTTCTAAAAAAGCCGTTCTAAGTGAATCTGATAACGATTTCTGGATCTACCATTTCCACAAAGTTAGTTATATCCATGCTCGGTAGTTACTTCAGCAATAATCTTTCATAGGATGATTGGGTCAGATCCATCCCAAAAGATGCTTCACAAGACCTCAGAGATTTATTCTGAGCGAAAAGCTATACATAGGCATTGATTTAATTTATTGCTAAAATACAGGATATGGTTCCTTAGCTCAATTTAGGAAGAAAAGTCATATAAACATAATATGCCTTATAAATCTCTTAACTTTCGAGAGGGTGTTGTGATTTTAAGAAAGGAATTGTTTTCTTATAGTGTTCTAGATATTTCCATGAAATTCGACATGCACCTACTAAGCACCAATAGGCATTTCTGGATGCAGAAGATTTTTTGACATTTATACCAGTGGCGTCCGTATGGGATGTATACTTGAGATTTATCTGAGAATATATGGTACGCCCATGCTTTTTCCGGAAATCAAAAGCATTTTTGAAATCTTCATTCATTTGACCGCTTAAATTTTTACCGTCCGATGCACCATTTTGACTAATTCAATCAATTGATTTTACTTGAATGAAAATTACCAAATTTCCAAAACAACCTACCACATAGTGCTTAGTAGGTGCATAACAAATTTGATGCAAATATCTGGAACAGTATTGAAGTTATGATGAGGAAACGATTCCTTTTACTAAAAATGTAAGCACCCTATAGCTCCAAATTCGAGAGGGTATAAGTTCATATGACCTTTTCTTCTTGAAATGAGCTGAGGAACCATATCCTATATTCTTAGCAAACAATTAAATCACACATTGTATACTCATGAGCATCTCATGATCTACAAAGCGTATATTCGGTTGTTTTTGAGAATACTGTTTCCACATACGGAGTTCCGCACCCAAAAATACGCTGATGCTCATAGATTCGATTCATTCCATTCAGAGACGAGTCACAAGCCTGGTGAATGATGTCACACTAACAAATTCTTCGACACCATTGGAACATCCAGGAGAAGTCAGTTGTAGTGTTACCGTGGTAGCAATCGGGTGGGACCATTTCCCACCCCCTCTCACAAGACTCCCATAGGGATGACTGCCGGTCACCTATCTTTCGACTTATACCGACAGCACCCCAGGGAAAAATGGAGGATTTGGATACGCCAAATCAGCGCCCAATCAGAGCCATCTTCGTTATGTAACGGCATGTTCTCCTGCTACCATTTTATTATACCAATGGTGAGGCCATCTCACAAGACAGACTACTGGCTCGCAGTGTTAGTGCCCGAGCAGAAACGCCGAGGCAGGCAGGATATCCTCCTACTTGACCCATAGTGGGATTCTTCTTCACCTCCTCTACCGTAGTCCGGTGGTGTTTTTAAAAACCGCTGCCCCCTGGAGTCCAACCCAATTGGTGAGGCACCAGGCCGTATGTACGGCCTGATGGGGCTATCCACATCACCCCAGGTACCCATGTCAAGAAGATACCTCTTGTTACGTTCAATGGGTCGCCGTCGCAAGAGGCTTTGGCCTGATTGCTACTCATGGTGACAAGAATCCTCTCGTCTCGTTGAATGAGTGATTGTTCGAGGACTTTCACACGTTCCTTTACCTCGTTTACAGGAGAGGACCCGGCTTTGCCTACGATTACTGGCGGACGGTTCGCTTGGGGTTGCCCCCTCCCTGACGATCTAAGGCACCAGAGTTCCAATTTTCGCTGAGCAAGCCCAGCTACCCATGTCGACCGGAATGCGATTTTACTAAATATACTGTACCCTAGCACAAACCACGCCCACCGTAATATCTCATCTTCGAAGTACTTAGGCAAAACTCAGAGACTATTTATCCTTAACGAATTAACCTATCCCTGATTGCAATATTTTTGAGGAAGGAAAACCGAATGGAGTGTAGAAACACATTGATTAATAATACAGAGTGGGCCTTTGAAAACGAAACAGAGGCTCTGTAGGTCGCCAAAACCGGATTATAAAAAGAATCTGAAACACGTCATCTACATTTTCGAGGGGGACATCGTCCTACAATATTTTCAGCCCTGCGGCGTTGCCGCTGCTAACGAAAAGAAGCAACAACTTTGTTATTTCAAATGGAACATCTTGTATTTCATTGCATTTTTAGATTCTCCCCGAAAATCTGATTTATCAATGCATCACACTTGGGGTCTAGCTGTAATGGTTTCAGGGATATAAAGTGTTCAAAATCGAGATTTTTCAACTTTAACATTTTTTTTGTGTCGAAACTAATCATTATTGGTCAAAACGACTCCCATGTCCCTATCTCAACTTGTGATTCACTATCTACTAACATTTAATTGGAACAGATACAGGGTGATCAGAATTCTGAATCTTGAACCACCCTGTATTTGTTTCAAATAAATGTCAGTAGATAGTGAATCACAAGTTGAGATAGGGACATGAAAGCCGTTCTGACCAATAATGAATAGTTTCGACACAAAAAAAAATTTTAAAGTTGAAAAATCTCGATTTTGAACACTTTATATCCCTGAAACCATTACAGCTAGACCCCAAGTGTGATGCATTGATGAATTCAGCTCTTCGGAGAGAATCTATAAGAATGCAATAAAATACAAGGTGTTCCATTTGAAATAACAAAGTTCAAAGGCCCGTTCTTCTACAAAATTGAATAAAATGAGACTGTTTATCCTAAACGCACTAACCTATTTGACTTCAAATATTTTATGAAAAAGGAAAACCAGAATGAAGAAATAAAACATTGGTGAAAAAAAAAGTTGCAAAAAAAAGTTCAAGTTCAAATAAGCGATTCGAACCATGGACCTTATTCAGACTGAAAGTCGACAGCACTAACCAGTAGACCATTTGGGTATATGAATTTACTGCGTACAAGAGATTGACAACGAGAGAGCTTCAGTCGAATTCGTGTCAAAATCATAAAAAGTGTATTCTTGCGTTGGAGCACAGTATATTTAGTGCGATGTGCTGACTCCGAGTATATCGGTAATGTTTGGAGATATGACGTATTATCACCGAACATAAACAGAGACATTTATGTTTGGTGCTATTATGGTGGGCTTGGTTTGTGCTAGCGTGCAGTATATTTAGTAAAATCGCGACCGGAATCCTCCAGTCCCATTTGATGGGTGTCCGTTCGCGGCTTTTCCCACGTACCGCTACCATGACGAGAGTGGGGACCTCAAGCTTTTAACCAGTGGTGTCTGGAGTCACCTGGGGCTAACCCCACCCCGACGCCGTGAGTACATGGTGGGCCCAAGGCCGTCAGGAGAAGTCAGAGACCTCTCACTCCCCTTTATAAATACTTCCTTGAGAAATGTTCTTCAGAAATCTCTTTTATTATTCTATCACTAGCAATAACAACCAGACTGAATCGACAAGCCCAGACAACATATCTTCATTGTTAACTGCGAAACGACTCTTTGCCAAAACTCGTTTGTTCTAAGAACCGCAAAGCTTTGGAATTCTTTTCAGGAAGTATTCCTGAGAAAATATCATAATCCTCCTCTTTCTATCCTCCCTAGGTATACGCACGATGTTCTTCGAACATGATAGGGATTTCCTATCGCACGCTGCAAATGAATGAATATCCCTATATTTTTTCATAGCATATAATATGAAACCTATATCTAAATAACACCGAAAAAATTCAAGGAGCGATTCCTTGTGATATTTTAGGAAATAAAGTTTATACAGGGTGTCCGCTAAAAGGAGGTCAATCCATTAACCATATATTCCTTGAACAAAAATAATATGAGTTTCTAAATACCATTTTTCATTTTAGCCCTTCTTATTCGATATACAGGGTGTCAAAGTTGAAAATCAAAAACTGTTTTTTTCTAATTACTCGCGTAATTAATAAGATATTAATCTCAAAATAGGTACATTACTTCAGCACAAAGAGTTACATCGTGTGAGGAAAACAAAACAGAAAATAACTGTCAAATATTCAAAATACTGGGGGTCAAGTACACACTTACCCCCATATTTTTTTTGTACGTGCGCTAATGACTTCCTATCTATTTTTCATGTGTTCAATCATTTTTGAGTATTTTTTGATTTTTGTAAAATTCCGATAAAATTATTTGTTTTTAAGATAATTCGAAAAGTACTGGTTATTGTTTGATGCCTTGCGGCTTACGGTAATCTCATAATGTTCACATACTCCTATTTATTTCGTCGAAATTGGAAGAGGGCGTATCTTATTACGTACGGAAAGGTGAATATGGAAATACCGGGTGCTCAGAGCGAATGTTTACCTAAGCCGCATAGGCATCAAACAATAACCAGTACTTTTCGAATTATCTTAAAAACAAATGATTCAATCGAAATTTTACAGGACACAAAAAATATTCAAAAATGATTGAACACTTGAAGGAAAATAGATAGGAAGTCATTAGCGCACGTACAAACAAAATATGGGGGTAAGTGTGAATTTGACCCCCAGTATCTTGAATATTTGACAGTTATTTTCTGTTATGTTTTCCTCACACGATGTAACTCTTTGTGCTGAAGTAATGTACCAATTTTGAGATCAATATCTTATCAAATACGCGAGTAATTAGAAAAAAAACAGTTTTTAATTTCCAACTTTGACACCCTGTATACCGAATATGAAGGGCTAAAATGAAAAATGATATTTAGAAACTCATATTGTTTTTGTTCAAGGAATATGTGGTTAATGGATTGACCTCCTTTTAGCGGACACCCTGTATAAACATGTGTCCTAGCTTACTTCGTTTTCGAGGTACAGGGTATTGATATTTCTATGAAAAATCTTTATTTCAAATTTATCGATCTTCATGGTGAATGTCATTGTACACCACTGGTTTTTCTGAGTTCCATATTTTTATTAGATTAAACTATTGAAATAACAACATTCTTATCCTCTTCTCAGGATTTTTGTATCTAGCATTGTTTTTGAGGAAACATTAAAAAGTCGATTTGACTTCTAATTTCAATGTGGGTGTTTTCAAGACTTCCATTGTGATTACTCAATAACCCCAATTAAAATCATTCTGAAATTTTCAGGCTTTTTCAGTCACCATCCATACTGAATTTTGGCACAATGAAAGCTCATACAGGGGGGTATAAAATTAAAACAATTAATACTTCCGAATTCAACATCCTGTATCTCAAAAACGGAGCAAGTTAGGAAACATGTTAATATGAACTCCATTTGCTAGAATGTCACGAGAAAACACCTCTTGAATTTTTTCGGTGTTATTTGGATACACCCTGTATAGTTTTCTACCAAGTGAGTTCATGCTCGAAAAGAATACACCGATTGATAAATGGGCCCACCACTATACGCTTACAAGAAAGAGAAATGAATTAGAATAATTCAAACTTGATGTCAAATAAAAAGTGACATCCTTGGCATCCATGAAGAAGGAATATTTATGTGAGTTTGCGATCGAACGTCTGAACCCTTAATGTGAAGTATTCATGGAACTTTTTATATCATTTTTCAAACATACGATATGAAACGTTCTACTTTATTTTATAGATTTTGATATGAATTGATATATTATTCTCACATACCTACCTTTCGCGACATTCGGAGATATTTTTATGTGGAGAACTGGAATTTATATTGATATATTCTTCCAATCTCCTGTCCTCATCTTCATGAAAATATTAGTATTATTTCAATAAACTCATACTTGCTGAAATAACAATTGTTATATATTATACAAGGGAAAAAAGAAGTAGATTTTGGCTCCAGGTTGTGTTGTCTCAAACAGCCGTGAGCTGAAATCTAATAGTTTTTCCGTGTATAATACACTATTTTTTTCTGTGACAGAAGAAAGTACGAATCAATATTGAGAAGATATTACATTATTTTGAAATATGAAAATTATCGTCGTTGCTATTGCATAAACGCAGAATCTAATTCTCCATTGAGAGTATAGTCAAACGTCTTTTTGAAATAGGGTCGCCTTTCAATAAAAGTGGACAGTGGTAGAGTCAACTGACATCACTGTCCCGTCGTCATCACCTTCCACATCAGATTCAAATCACGCAATGACCCTTAGTTGCACTTTCGGTGAATTATTTGAGAATCAATCGTCTTCAGTCCCAGAATCCTAATCGGCATCGCAGTTTTCGTTGGCATTTAGGGTTGGAAATTCATGGAAACTCATACCTACAAAAAAACCGCATTGTCGCTCAATTGAACGCCCCTGGATTGTACGAGGAACATAACCACAAACATAAAGAAAAGTGAGTAAATTATGTTATCCGTTGAAAATAATCAGAACAACGACGAAAAAATGAACGAGTCCCAACATGTCCTACCTTGAGTCACTCATTGCAAAATTACTAGAAACACAGCGTTCTCCAACCGCCACTATCGATCCAAAACTCAACAAAATCCTAACGATCGCGATTGACCTTGTTCAATATGTCAAATAAATATAATGTGACACTGTCGACATCTTCAAACCGTCAGCTGAATCATTAAAATACAGGTTCCGTTTCAAAGTCCTTCTAAAAGGACGGTAGGCGTAATTATGGGTTGGAGTGCCAAGGGATAGTACAGATGAAATCTCACAACTTTCATATTTGGAGTTTTCATCCACCTCGTATACCTAGTTGAAGCCGTAGGTAGGGGTCAAAATATACGATCCAGCATTTTCAGAGCTCCAGATTATGTACCCTCGACAAATAAAATATTCAGGAATTCCGGTTCGGCAGCATCACTCGGCAAATACTCAAACATGGCATCAGCAATAGACTTCAATCACCAAAGACGAACTCCGACCGGATCCAATCATGTCGAGAATGTCCCGGAGACATATATTTACAGAGACGTGACTGTTTGTCTGAAGAAGGCCCTCGGGGACGAAAGCCACCAGTCAGGAAGTTTCTGTTGGATTTGCTCGTCTATCATTCGCAAATCCACTTCCCCAAAGTTCTAAATCGCTCCAACGCTCTAACGACACGGTACTTTCCCAACTCTGGCGTGCTTACTCAAATTGTTGTCGGTTTTCGAAGGTAAACACATCAATCTGATGTGCGACACTTGAACTTCCAGGCTGACTTCGTCGATTTCCAGATTGCTATGGATAATTTTTTTCTGTGAGGGTAAAAAGTTTAAAATTTCATCTCAGTTGACAGGTTATGAAATGCCACTTTTCAGAAACTGATATTTTCCCATTGAAAAAAAGTGAGTACTTTGATACTCTATACGTGAGATCATGTTTGTCAATGTGACATCAGATACAGCATGAATATGAAGTGAATTCAAGTACTCAAAGATTCAAACTATGATTATATACACTATATCAGATCCAAATATTCATTTTTATTGATAAAAAACACAGAAATTCTTTTGACTTGTACATTCAATAACTTACAAAACCTCTTTCAGTACCTTGAAACGTCACCCGAGATATTTTAATTTTCGCCGAGAACCCGATTGTGAGATAGGTCACAGTTGAAATTTTCAACAAAGAATAAAAATATATCTCAGCACGTACTGACATAACTCCTAAAGGAAGGTCTCTTCGTGAGATTCGGTAGTCCAATAATTTGAGATATAGGCTGAGTATTCGATATTTAATTACAAGAAACCCATTGAATATTGAGCTACGCAACTTCGTGAGATCTTAGAGTACAAGAATATAAGTCTTTTGACAAAGTATCTCAAATAATGATTTTTATGAGATACGTCATTACGTGAGATGACCCACGACATGGATAACGTAGTCTTCAGTGTGGTATAGCAACTGGCAAGGATACTGTTTTTATTAAATAAATCGTATAGAGTTTGCGGACAAAGTCGTAGTATTCGAATATATTCCATATTAGCTCAGTAAAACGGTAACGATTAATTAGGACCCAATCCGGGAAAAAAACCAAGTAGTCGGTTTCTCTGTGGTTTTATATGTTATTGGTTTGCAAACAAAATTTCCTGGAGCGTTCTGAGATATTTAGCAGAAAACAGCGAAATTTCCGCACTTTTTCCGTCTTTTACCCGTAACTCGAAAATCGTACATTATATCGAAAAGAACGCCTCATAAAAAGTTGAAGTAGATATAATTTCCCAGATAGTAGATTGTTTTATTAGGATCAAAAGTGACACTTTGTTTGACAAGCGAATTTTGCATTTGCAAGGCGGAGCGTTTAGCGAAGCCGAGCAAAAGCAAAATTTGCGAGTCGAACAAAGTCACTTTTGATCCGAATGAAACATGCTATTTTTTCTGCAACCGAAACAATAAACTCAAATGAATATGTGAAGTTACCACCAATGCCGTACCATATGTATGCAATGCAACAAATATTGACAAATAATCCGTGTAGTGAGAACATTCTACCTGCATCAACAGCAGGTTCATTCAATTTTCAAGGATGTTCGAATTGTAGTTTCGATATAAGTACAATCACAGAGTGACATATTTGTGTATGGACCAGGTGCTCTGATAGCAAATACCGCGCCAGTGCCAGCTATAGGAACAAGACGTGGAAAATGTTAGGTTAATGAGCATATCAACAATGATAATGGCGATTATTTACTCCTCTATAATACAATGTTTTTCGCTTAATAATCAAATGAGGCAAAACAATGTCTTTGTTTGAGACAAAAAACTATTGCATGCCGTGATTATTCAAAAACAAGTTATCCATCCCGAGAATAACGAATGAAATACAGATCAAGCAAGTATTTGAATCTTGAAGGCTTTCCTGATCAAACAAAAATACTTAACTGAGATGTTTATGATTCCAATACTAAACTATAATAAGGGTGTATTTATATCTCCAGCATGGGCATGAAATTCCAAATCTGCTGAAATCGGAAACAAATCAGGTATGCGTCTCAACCCAAATAACCAACCGTCACAATGTTGTTCATTCTTGATGACGTCCAGTACTTCCTTTTTAGTTACTACTACTAAAATTCAACTTCAGCTCCTAGGAACTAAATATGTTGCCTAGCAACCTACCTATTTTTGTGTCAGTAATAGAAACGTCAATTTAAGAGCTAATTCTGGTATCAAAATGGACGACTTTTGTGTCGGTTGCAGAAAAAAATGATTTTGCTCATGAATGTAGGACTGAAGGGTGCGGAGATAGAGCCAGTTGAAAGTTGACCAGATAATTCATATTTTACGTATTACTCAGAGACAGAGCACTATGCACATATTGTATGAGCATCAAATTTCTTATGAATGAAGAAGAACGGCTGATGTTAGAGCTCTCGGTCTTGGAGACGTCTTTTAGTCGTAGTTGCCACACTCATGTTCATCTTTTCAACTTATATGATTTGGATCATATAAACCAATATTCATAAAAGCTCTGAAACGTATAAATGGGTCATTGTTTTGTTTTTGTATTCTGTAGGGTGGGGAACAAAAAAAAATTTAAATTCTTCACGCTGCGCTGCAATTATATATTTGTAATAATTGCGATACAATAATTCCAAATGCTATAGGCCGGGTATCCTTTGAACATCTTGATAAAAAACTGATAAGCTATTCAAACTATCGAAATCACCTATTTTGTATTTTGTGATGAATAATTATTAGAATCAATTCTCGCTCATGTGGGTTAGAAGGCGTCAAGGGAATGAGGCAGCTGATCGCCTAGCAAAAAAGTGCAGAGCTCACATTTTACCTCACTGTGAGACAAGCAAATGCCACCATATCACATAGCTCAAAAAATGAGGATGAAGTGAAAAATCCTACTACTATTGAGCAACTCCAGGTAAACGAGGAGGAAATAGTTCTTCAATAATTCGTAAGCTACCCAGCAAACATCTTCATATGGGGCATCGATGGCCTAGTATATTTTTCCCATACCTGACATCAGCGGCCCAGTAAATGGTCCCATATGCGGGACTCTATATATCAGTACACTGCGGCCGGCAGCTGGTCCCAGTGCTGGGTACCCAGCAATCATATTCAGTTCCCCGGCAAAAGGCCAGTACAACATAATCGACACATTGAGTTTCCCATAGCAAGCCCAGCATAAACATAAATGATGGGACTGTAATGGCCAATTAACGACATTGGATACATACTATCGAGGTATGGGAAGGGTAGGGGTTTTCCTCCAATGGATCTGAAATTTCTAGTACCTCTTTATTTCACAACATAACCCTCTCATCATAAATCAGACACATACCAGATTTCAAGAGAACAATTTTATGAATGACACAATGATATCATCTTAACCTCTCTGTTCTTCAACGATGAAACTTCTCGGAGTGACTGCTTACTGGTTGGTGTGTGGTACCTATCTACATCTTATTGGGTAGCATTCCTTCGACTTCTGAAATATAAAATGCATCATTTGTTTTATATTAGTGGTATATGAGTTGCATGAGTTTATAACTTGATGATATAGTCAAATGACGTGATAACATGGAGCTTTTCAATTCTCATTATGGTGTTGGCACAGGTAATTCTGTAGCTGAAATCTTATTGTTATTCAGTTATTCAATATAAAGATAGGTTCACATAACCTGAGATTGCTTTTGATAGCAACAAACGAGTTGAAAATGATGGTTGCTTTTAGAGGAGTATATATAGTTAACTCCAATTATCATAATCATTAGGTATATGAGGTTACGAGATACCAAACACATGCATCAAATAATGACATTCAAAACACTATGTAGGTACATTGATACTTACTCAATATTATCATAATTGAAGACTCTGTCTTCTATTATTATCAATTAAGAATACTCCTGCCATCATAAATAACCACCACGGAAAGAGAGGACCACATTAATTCGACATAAACAAACTAGTACGCGATCACCACTCGCGAGAGTCAGCCATCTTAGTCACATAAGATATTGATCAGCTGATTGTTGATGTAGACGTTCTCAAAACATCCGCCAGGGGGACGGGTAGTGAATATGAAACTGGCCAGCAAAGGGCCAGATCTCGTTAGTATTCAATTAGTTCCAGACATCTTACCATCACAAGGCCATCATCGTATTTTTAACTGATGGTTACTTGGCATGGGAAAATCATCGGCCCATTACCTATACCCCGGCATCGTCACTTTCCCAGACTAACCTGCACTAGGCCGGACTTCTCCCGCTAGTTCAATGTTTGCTGGGTAGTGAGTCTCAGCAAACAAGAGGCAAGTAAGAAATACAATATTCTTCCTATAGTTGATGAGAATATACTTAAGTAGAGTGACAAGTCGAGAGTCATGAGTTACATGCTGAGAGAGGTGAAAATTCACATGGCTAGGACTCTTCCAAATCAGGCAGTATAGTTCGTTTCTTCGAGCAATGTGTAGATTTGGAATTATCTGCGAAAACCGACGAATAACGCTACTTTTTGAAAAGTGTTTTTTTATCGCTTGGAGCGCACGAAAGGGAATCCCTATAATGTTCAAAGAACATATCGTGCGTTCCTAGGGAGGATAAGGGCAGGAGGTAGGTATTGGAATTTTTTTTAACTTTTGGAGATCATAATATGTTGTTGGAAATATTTCCACAGGCAATGAATTCCAGAGCCTAGCCGTTCTATGGATGAAGGAGTCTTGATAAAGTGCTGTTCGACATCTTTCGAGGTTGACACCGAGAGGATGTGCTGACTGGGCTTGTCTAGTTCGTCTGACTGGTATTGCTAGTGAAGGCATGATAGCAGAGATTTCCGAAGAACATTTCCCGCGGAAGTAGCAATAAAAAAGTGAAAGGTCGCCGACCTTTCTACGGTGTTCCAATGAGTGAGTGAGTGTGGCGTCACCCACCAGGCGAATGGCTCTTCTCTGGATGGAATCTAAGAGCATCAGCGTATGTTTTGGTGCTGAACCCCATATGTGGGAACAGTATTCTAGAAAAGGCCGTATCTGCGCTTTGTAGATCATGAGAAGCTGTTGAGGTGTGAAGTAGCTTTTCGCACGGAACAAGAATCCGAGTTTTTGTGAAGCAGCTTTTGCGATGGACCTGACATGATTATCCCATGAAAGAGTGTTGCTGATGGAATTACCGAGCATAGATATGGTGGGCTTGGTGGGGATGGGAGCCAGACATTACAATGTCGGGCATACTGAGTTCCGCCTTTCTAGAGAAAATGCAGGCTTGAGTTTTGGTGGCGTTGAATTCAACTAGGTTGTTGGTTCCCCAGGCTGTGATTTCAGCAAGATCTTCATTGACAGCGTTGACCTGCCTGCACCGTGAGTTCTTAGTTTCCTGGGAAGAAATGGGAATTCTGGAAGAGAACGCTGTATGGAGGGTACTATCATCTGCAAAGCTGTGGATGGGACAAGTTGTTACTCCCAACAGATCATTGATATGAAGCAGGAATAATGTTGGTGCCAAAATTGATCCTTGTGGAACGCCGGAATTGATGCCAATGGTATCAGACGATACACCGTCCACCACCACGTGAAGCGATCTGCCTGAAAGAAAACTCGATAAGAGATGGCATAGCTGAGGTGGTAAGCCGTATGATGGTAGTTTGTGGAGGAGTCCTTCGTGCCAAACACGGTCGAATGCTTTCGATATGTCCAACGCGACAGCTAGATATTCCCCGTGTTTTTCTAATGAAGCTTGCCATAAATTGGTGACGTAGGCAAGTAGATCTCCAGTAGATCTTCGGTGGCGTAAATTTGGTCATTTCTCAACTGGCTCTATCTCGGCACTCATCAGTCCTACATTCATAAGCAATAACAATTATATCTAGCAAATTTTATTTACTTCAACTTTTTATTGGGCGGGCTTTTCGATATAACGTATAAGGCTCCAGGAAATTTTGTTTGCAAAATTCAGATTCGAATTCAGCACCTCCAGAAACATATAAAACCACAGAGAAACCGACTACTTGAATTTTTTCTAAGTGAAAATACCATTTGATTGGACTATATCTGGTATTCGTAGAAGGTAAAGAACCTGTGAGTTTTATAACACAGGAGTCAGTTTATGAACGCAGCCCATGATGAGAACAGTAGAAATTGTGAATGATGGTGTTGAATGAAAAAAAGTAAGACAACAATTCTAGAAGCTTCGAAAGAAGTCATTCAACGAATTGTGTATGGATTTTATGAAGGGAGCTGGTCAACATTCGAAAATATTAGGATTCATTACGTAGGTTGCAATGTATTGCTACAAAAAAATGGTTGTAGAAAATGTATCTATGTGGAATGAAGACATAATACTGTGTGTCTGAAAAAGACCCTCGGAGATGAAAGCCACTAGTCAGGAAGTTGCTGTTGGATTTGGTCGTCTATCATTCGCAAATCCACTTCCCTAAAGTTCTAAATCGCTTCATCGCTCTAGTGACACGGTACTTTCTCAACTCTGGCGTGCTTGCTCAAATTGTTGTCGGTTTTAGATGGTAAATACATGAATCTGATGTGCGACACCTGAAATTTCAGGCTCACTTCATCGATTTCCAGATGGCTATACCGGGTGTCAAAGAATATATTAGACAATTCATAACATCTAGAATTAGGTGAATAAAAATATGATTTGGTTATTATTGCGAATGGTATGTGAAGAATGGATTTATCGCATATTCTTCACTTTCCGGGCACTTCTGGTTCAACAGGAATGGGACCCATTTTTTGTTTTTTAAATGGGGAAGCAGAACCAGTAGACAAAAATGTTCGAGTGGGTTAAGGTGGGTACAACTAACATCAAGAGTGTATCATACCATGTAGGTAATGAAATATTATTGATAGCCCCAAATATTGAATTTTCAAAGTGCAGTAGTTATACCTAATTTCAATTCATTATTTTGCAAATCGAAGAAAAATACTTGAAGATTACAAAGAATATAGTAGATATATCGGAAACGAAGTTTCCATGCATAGAGTGAGGACCAGAATTCCTCCCGTCCCCTTTCCCTTATATTACAAGAAAATTCAGAAGCTCTCAAAATGTGTGTTCCATTTGTGATGGTGCTTTTACTGAACTGGTGCAAAGATTGTCGAAATAATAATTAACAACTGTTCATAATTCAAAATCTGTTGACTTATGTGATATTGAACAATCTATCGAGCTTGTTCAAAATTAGACGTGAAATCTGATAATGAAATAATATACAAGGTGTCCTTTTGAAGAAATGAACTGTGTCGCTGTGCTTCTTTGAAACACTTGAACTTGAACCATTGAATATATTGAATGAAACCCTTCATACAACTTATGCCTTCAAATTGTTATGGAATAAAGAAGTTATGACGATGGACCTTTGATCCTCACTGTATACGGGGTATCCCAAAAACATTTATTACAGGCCAAAATAAGTTGATTGAACCCAATTCATTTATATACAAAAATGTACCGTTTGTCCGTGGGATATAATTATTCCGTATACAAGTATCGGTAGAAAAGTTAAAGCAAACCAGAGCGCAGTCAAGTACCAACCAATGAACCCAATATAAACACCTGAAAGGGAAACTGCCAGTTTCTCTAATAGCACAGGGGTAGCTGCAACTAAGATAGCTTGTGTTACGGTAACCTGCCCCTTTCACACTCGTGTTGTTTAATGGCGGATTGGTGTATACATTTTCTTTTATCCAATGATTGGAGTACTTCAGATCTTTTTTCCATTTGAACAGGCAAAAAAGTGAATACCGAACTTCATTGTTCCTTGTTATGTGAGATATCACTAAATTTGGCGTGTTTTGTTTCTTCAAAAAGACTGGATTTATTGGTGTGAATTGATTATTGTTGGAAAGATTTGTGATTTCGAATTAATAAACAATGGTTATTCATATTGTGTTGCCTTTGGATGTAAAACAGGCAAGACAAACAGAAAAGAGAAATTGTCCTCCATGGTTTAGTTGAAAATTGTTCAGATTCTTAGAAGAACTATAGTAATTTATTTTCAAGATGTGTCTGTGGATGTTCATAACTTGGATTCCAATGACAATTTTCTTCATATGGACATTGATTTGCTTACAACTTCCAGCTCCCATGTAAGTTTCAAAGAGTATTGATAATGAAACCCACAAACTGTTTCATTCGAGAAGGCCTATTCTATTGCAAAGAAAAGTGAAAATACTGGAACAAAAAGTGAAAAGGAGAATGACAATCTCGATGAGGCACTAAAATAACATTTAAGGTGAATACTTCAAGTTCGAATTCATAAACTCAAGAGCTACATCATAATATATTGTCTTTTCAGATTTGCCTTTGGAGTTTCTCCTTCTCCAGAAAGAAAAAAATGAAGGTGTACATTCTGGGCGACGCAGATATTCATCTTCAATGGAAAAATTCGTTCTAACATTGTACTTTTATTCACTTTTTATTCACCTCTCATTAACCTTCTTATAATGAAATGTTTATGGAAAAATAGGTTATCTTGAAAATTAGGCTTAAAATAGGTACTCGATACCATCGTTTTTCTATTTCTTCTGATAGTGTTGAGACATTGAGCATCGCTCACCCTGTACAATGTTTTGTGACATTTGAATGAGAATATATAATTTCAATTTTGTATTCATTTGCCTTCCTAATCTTGTGAGAATAAAAATGGAATTCCACTTTTGAGTCAATTAAAAAATCAATAATTATTTCCAAATAATAATTGATTGTTACATTATCCTCGTTTCTGAATGATTATTCATATTCAATCACATTTTCTCTTGAATAAAAGCAAAAAACAAGAGAATATTTCAAATAATGCAAGCGCTTCCCATTAGCCAACATAAGATAGAAATAAATAGGTATCCGTAACCACTGCGGGTTGCCTTAATGATATTTTTGCCTCACTCTTCGTTCACAGAGGATCCCTTCCAGGTTTATATTGAAAATGTGAAAACTCCACAAACGATGAGATTTCCATAAAATTGTTTATATGGAGTTCATTGTCACTGTCCAGAGGTCCGTTGTATTATTATATCCTTATTAACTTTAAATCGCAGCAACATTCCTCCCGAGACTCCCCCTAATAGAGCTTTATTTCCTGAGCAAACTTGTTCAAACTTCCGAACTCTTAACTCCCGAACTCCTTTTATTTCCTCACTGAAAGTAAACTCGGACCGAAGCGAGTCATATCTTCCCCTCTGGCCTGCGTCTTTCCAGTTGTCCTTGGAGAACCAGAACACATTCTACTCGAAGTCTGGAAGTAGCAGTCCTTGTGGACAACATTCTGGAGTTTTAACGGCCGAATGTTTATGGGAGGAATTGAAACGAACGGCGCTTTTTCCGGGGCTTTCCGGACCAATGGATCTGGATTTTAATGTGGCCGTTTGTTGCAGGAGAGGTTATAAAATAAGTTGGAGGATTGCATCGCATGAAGTATGGATATGGATGTTTATTACGATTTTTCTATTGTGAATGGAAAAAACAGTTATTCATGAAATCTTTGGAAGAAATCCATGATAACTCAAAGTGGAGTAGTATATTTCATAGATAAAGAAATCCAAAGTAATCTCCCCAACATTCATTTGACGATCAAAGATCGATCACATAAAGGTACATCTTTCGGGCTTATATAATCCGATCATCAGCTGAATACAAGAATTTAGTTCTAGAGAAACCAACAAAAAATAATCTCAATATTTGAAGGACTCGTGGTATTACCTTCGGTAACTGGGAAGTTTCCAGCGGTTTGAAACGGTTATTTCCGTTGAAATTATTAGTTGAAAACACCTTTGTATATTGGTTAAAGACAATGTGTATGTCAGCGAAACTTTAGCTTTGATTTAACAGTCAGATGATTACAGCACTCGCCTTCGGCTCGTACTGCAACTTTCATCTTCGTTGGTAATAGCCATCATTATGCGCTCGTTGAATAATATACTATTACACTCACATATACAGGGTGTTTCTTGAGTACGTGTAGAAAATTCAGGAGCATGTTGCTGACGTCTAAATAGGAAGAAAAGTTCGTATTAACATATGCCCAAAAGTTATCCGTTTCTGAGATAAAGAGTTCAAAAAAGCAGGTACGAATATAAGTAAGAATCATAATATTTTGCCTACATTCCGATGTTGAATGAAGAAGGAAATTGAATGAAAGAGGAAAAATGCACTGGCGCATCTTTTCTGATATATTCACTAATGGCGACTTACGAGCTACATGGAAATAATTCGAATGCATCGATTATTTCGAATCCCAATAACTCGAAAACAGTTGCTCGCAACGACCTCTCTACCAAGCATTTTCGGACATATATTTATACGAATTTTTCTTTTTATTTTGACGTCAGCAACATGCTACTGGATTTTCTACACGTACTTAAGAAACACGACCCTGTATATATATTCATAAACCTATTTTTTTTGTTCCGGTATAGAGGTTATCTCGTTCAACTTCAAGAGCTCATCACTTTTTTCAACGGATATAACGGGCCTTGGACCATGGGACATTTCTTGTTCAGCTTCAGCATGATTTAATCTATATCTGATCCTAAATTTGCACAACATTTCACCATAGACAAGATTTCAATGTAAATGGTCATTTGTATAACATGCTTTTTATGCATATTGACGATACTAAATTGCCCTACGTATTTTAAGGATTTTGAAGAAATCTGGAAATGAAATTATTCTTCATCGCCCACTCTTTCGACTCAACGGTAGTTTCGTATGGAGGTGAGTTGATTTCAATCGGCCTATTTTGGTCTTTTGTTCACTCTGTAGAATTAATGGTCCTGTGTTCTGGGACAACTTATATATCTTATAAAATTTATTGAAATCAAAAATCATACTGCATTTTCGCATTTGTTATGTCACTCTGAAGAATGTAACCATCTTTGGTTAATTGAAATTTTTTGATGAAGTACTAAGAGGACCAGTCTTTGGTGGATAAAACCCTGAAACTAACTTCACAGATTAATCATTCTCCAGTCAGGAATAATGGGAACGGAAACGCTGGTAGTCCGTTTAATTAATGCCGAGTGCATCTGGGATGCCTGGATACTCAAACTGGAGATGTCGGAAAATAGAGGACAGGCGGGAAATCCATAGATCGCTGAGGAAATTCAAATCCTAATGTGAACTTCACCTTCTCCAGTTTTAGTTCAGAAAGCGCCAAGTTGACTTCAAAAAGTATCAGTTGTATTTCAAATTAGTCAAATACGAAGGCCTGGAAGGGACACATAAAATAAAAAAAATTAAAACTCTTCAAAATTCCGAGTTATAACTCGGAATTTTAAAATTCCGTGTTATAACTCGGAATATTAGATGTAAAATTCCGAGTTATAACTCGGAATTTTAAAATTCCGAGATATAAGTCGGAATTTTGATGTAAAATTCCGAGTTATAACTCGGAATTTTAAAATTCCGAGATATAAGTCGGAATTTTACATCCAATATTCCGAGTTATAACTCGGAATTTTAAAATTCCGAGTTATAAGTCGAAATTTTAAAATTCCGAGTTATAAGTCGGAATTTTTATGTAAAATTCCGAGTTATAACTCGGAATTTTAAAATTCCGAGATATAAGTCGGAATTTTACATCCAATATTCCGAGTTATAACACGGAATTTTAAAATTCCGACTTATATCTCGGAATTTTAAAATTCCAAATTATAACTCGGAATTTTAAAATTCCGAGATATAAGTCGGAATTTTACATCCAAAATTCTGAGTTATAACTCGGAATTTTGAATTTCCGAGTTATAACTCGGAATTTTACATCCAATATTCCGAGTTATAACACGGAATTTTGAAATTCCGAGTTATAACTCAGAATTTTGAAGAGATTTCATTTTTTTTATTTTATGTGTCCCTTCCAGGCCTTCGTAGTCAAATGTATTTTAAAAAGTATCGAATGTATTTCAAAATGATCAATTCAATTTCAAAATGCGTCAAATTTATTTCAAATTAGTCATATCAATATCAAAACTGATCATTTTGTTTCAGAATCAGTCTACGACAATTTAATATGTGGTATCTGCTTATGCTCAAGTGATAAGAAAAAGAAAGTTACTGTCCAACAGGAATAGCTTTCAACGCTGAAGCACAATCGATGTCTTTCAAAATCTGAGCCTCGAATTACAGGTATAAAAAAAGATGACACAACAGCAGGGTGGTTGAAAATATCAACTAACCTTTGCCTGTGTTTTTTCAGTTTCCTGATATTGAAATGGGGCATTACGAAATACATTTGAAATGTTTGGAAATAAAACTGATTAATTTGGAATTCGAATTATTATTATTATTATGAGAACAGTGCACGCTCCTCGATGATCAATTTACATTGAACTGTCAAAACAATTGGGTGGCCAGGTAGCCGTGCGGACAGAGTGTCCATATTCTAATCCGCATTCGCTTGCCGGTCGTAGGTTCGAGTCCCGTCGACTGCAGAAATTTTTCTGATGGCCCAAGAAAGTGTTTGGGATCACACGTTAAAAGGTAAGGCCCCCGTCATTCCTTGCTCGCACAAGACTCTCGAAGACTTTTGAGGGTTGCTCGTAAGGGGGCAACCGAATGACGGATAGAACAATTTTAGAACAATTTTTATTGAAATTCACCGAGTAGGCCGTGGAAGCAAAATGAAAGCCAAAAATTGAAAAGTTAGCTATGGAAACCATACGTCACTTGATAACAGTTGCTACTACTGTGATATTTCATTCTCATTCGTCGGCGTTATAAAAAGCCGCCAAAAAAATATTGGAAAAATTGGGAAAAAAACAATACTCTGTAGGTACATAACTCGAATAGATACCAACTTGTGATATGTCATTAGAAAGGGAATTGAATGCTGAATAAAGCGAAAAGAAAAAAAAATAGGGTTTCCATTTAAAATAGGAAAGTTGATGTTACTTCCGGTCAGACCGGAAGTTAACTTCGACATGTCAATATGCTCAAATTCTAGCTCTTATGTCATTATATCGACGCTTCAAATTTCACGATCCTACTTCATACAATAACTGAGATATTCCGTAGGCAATACTTCCATAGCCACCCGGTATATTGTCCAATAACCATTCATTAAAAATAAATCGAAGTATCCATTGCTCTTCAGCAAGGATGCCACAAGACAAGTTACACTAAATACAGCAACGCTGTGGGATATCAATTGGATGTCCATAGGATGTCCCAGGGACGTACGAATTATTCTTGAATTTGGATTTTTCTGGGTCCCTCTGGGACCAGATCTTAGGATGTTAGGACATCCAGTTGAGTTGATGGTCCGTAGAAGGTCCCCAAAAAGTTTCCCAAGGATGTCCAATGAACTAACATGAAGGACATTGACGAGGAGTACTTATAGCCTACGAGCAATCATTCGTCGGCGAGGTGTAAGTTAACGTCCTCGCAGGGACAACATATTGAAAGTACCGACTGGGACGTCCATAAGACGTTATTTCTAGGACATTGGAAGAGTAAAAATTATGTACCAATTGGGACATCCGACGGATATCCTTAAGGGACATTCGAAGGATGTCCCTAAGGAACATTTCGATTGTTATACGATTCCGTAAATATTAAGGGCGTCTGTGCAGAGATATTTGGAGGAATGTACCATCAGGGACATTTCATGGTTAACTAGAAGGGACATTATATAAGATCTGAAGTCATGCCAGAATATGTACTACTCGGGACATCCGATGGATGTCCCTAAAGGAACGTTTAAAATCATATCCCATTAGGGACATGCCAAAAGGACGTCCTTGCATGGACATTCTACAATATGTACCACGTGGGACGTCTGAGGAATGCTATTTCTAGGACATTTGAAATGATGTACCAGCTGGGACATCTTTCCGTGGATAGATTAGTATCATCAACTCTGTAAATATGATCAATGGCATCATGGCTTATTATTATTATTATCATCAATATTATTATTATTATATATTCATCACAAAGAGAATGTCAATTCTCAATGTAATTCTGTATATATATACCCATTTTATCATTTTCATAATTGGTTCGTCACCTCAATTTGTTCATATTATCTAATTCAACTAATTGCTATTATATACCACACCAGTTCGTGTTGTTTATGATGCTTCAAGTCGCGCACCAAATAAAATGTCTTTAAATGATGTCCTATATACAGGGCCAAAATTGCAAAGAGACTTGGTCTCCATTATACTGAATTTTCGGATGCATAAATACGTTTTAACAGCTGATATAAGACAGATGTATAGGATGATTTCAATAAACCCCGAACATCAACGATATCAGAGAATTTTATGGCGCTTTTCGCCCAATGACCCAGTTAATGATTTCGAATTAACAACTGTGAGCTTCGGAGTAGCTTCATCACCATTCCTAGCAATACGCACTCTCTTACAACTTGCCTCTGATTATTCTGATCTACCCCTCGCATCACATATCCTCGATAAATATACTTATATGGATGATGCGATATTTGGAAGTAACGATTTTGAAACAGCAAATTTAATGAAAATTCAATTGATTGAATTATTGAGTAGGGCAGGTTTCGAACTCCGAAAATTCGCAAGTAATGACACAAATTTATTGAATGACTTACCTGAAACCCATATTCAGAATAAGGCGTTAGCCTTTGACATGGAAAATAATACCACTTTAAAGATTTTAGGTCTCAAATGGCATGCGCAAACTGATTCTTTCCTATATTCATTACAAGCTAATCATAAGGTCTGCACTAAACGAAATATTCTATCCTATATTAGCAGAATTTTTGATCCAGTTGGATATTTAACACCTTTAACGTTCTTTGCTAAATTAATTATTCAACATTTATGGTTACTAGGACTGGATTGGGACCAGATAGCCACACCAGAGATTCTGGAAAAATGGGAAAAATTCCAAGATCAATTTTCGATCTTGTCAAATCTAAAAATTTCTCGTCACATCGATACTGTTGACTGTACTTCATTACAACTACATGGTTTCTGCGATTCTTCTGAAAAAGGGTATTGCGCTGTTATATTTTTAAGAATCGTGCATACTGATAATACTATCAAAATATTTTTTATTGCGGCGAAATCAAAGGTAGCGCCTTTGAAACGTATCTCCATACCACGTCTTGAACTATGTGGGGCTGTATTGCTCTCGAAATTGATGCATTTTATTCTGAGGAATTTACCAATTGAATTTCAGGATGAAAATATTTTTGCTTGGTGCGATTCCACGGTTGCTCTCACGTGGTTGAAAAAATCACCACATAGTTTGAATACTTTCGTGAGTAATAGAGTTACATATGTACAAGAAAAATTATCACCAGCGCATTGGTGTTATATTCCGACATCTTTGAATCCCGCAGATTGTGGGTCACGTGGTCTGTATCCTTCTGAACTTCTGCATCATTCATTATGGTGGAACGGCCCGGCCCGCCTTTTCTATCAACACCACAAAATACTTGGGATTTACCAAGATTTGAATTGGTGAACTCCCCCGAAGTTATGAAAGAGGAGCGGAAAATTGTTTTGAATACTTTAGTAGAACCCAGGTCGATACTGGCGACGATCGATGTTTTATTGGAGAAATATTCAACTTTAGGTAAAATCAAGCGAATTATCGCGTATGTTTTGCGCTATAAATATAATTTGAAAAATGTTGAGAATAAAATTTCATTCCCCTATTTAACTTTAACAGAATTGCACCATGCATTATTATGTATTGCTAAACATATTCAATCTACACATTTCAAGAAAGAAATTGCTCTTATCAGTAACGAAGAACTAGTACCTAAAAATTCACAAAAATTCAAACCGTTTTCAGATGATAACGGATTTTTAGGAGTGGGAGGTAGACTCTACAATACAGAATTGAATAATGACAAAAAATTTCCAATTTTGCTACCAAATAATTGCCGGTTCACGACATTACTCATTACGGAGATACATGCTTCCTATTTACATGCTGGAATACAAACCACGTACTATTTACTACTTCAAAATTTCTGGATTATTTCTGCGAAGAAGGTGATAAGAAAGGTTTTACATACTTGTCATACTTGTTGGAAAACCAAACCGACCAATTTTCAGCCGCCGATGGGTAATCTCCCAAAATACCGGGTGACCCAAGTTAAACCATTCGAAAATACAGGAGTAGATCTTTGTGGACCTTTTTCAATTACCATGAAAAGATTGAGAGGCGCAAAAACGACCAAAGCATACGTCTCCCTTTTCATTTGCCTAGCCACAAAGGCGTTACATTTAGAACTTGTTTCTGATCTCAGTTCAGAAGCCTTCTTAATGGCTTTTCGTCGTTTCATCGCGAGAAGAGGAAAGTGTTCACATATGTTTTCGGATTGTGGTAAAAATTTTGTGGCCGCTGCTAAATATTTAAAAACAATCATGCTCGATGCTGCTGAGCAAGAATCTATAAAATGGTCTTTCAATGTACCATATGGGTCACATATGGCCGGTATATGGGAGGCTAATATTAAATCGGTCAAAACTCATTTAATGCGAGTAGTTGGTGATCAAATTCTTACATTTGAGGAGTTCACCACAGTTTTAACTCAAATAGAAGCGGTACTTAATTCACGACCGTTATCTCCAATGAGTACGGATCCCACTGATTTAAATGTATTAACCCCTGGTCATTTCTTGACCCTGGCACCCCTCACGGCTATTCCTGATCCTGACACCTCGAATATACCAATGAATCGCCTTACTAGATGGCAACTTTTACAGCACCTTCATCAGGGATTTTGGAAAAGGTGGAGCAATGAATATCTCCACACTCTTCAACAGAGAGCAAAGTGGAACCATGAAGATACACCAGTCTCTATCGGTGCATTGGTTGTCATAAAAAATGAATTTACTAGCCCACTTTCATGGCCACTTGGCCGTATAGTGGAGGTTTATCCTGGTACAGATGGGGTTGTGAGGGTTGCCTTGGTCAAAACGGCCAAGGGGGTATACAAACGACCCTTAGTAAAGTTATGTCCACTACCAAACTAAAATTTCAGAAAATGCCTTGGGCATTTTCAGGGGGGGCGGTATGGTTCGTCACCTCAATTTGTTCATATTATCTATATATTTTTTTTTGTTTTAGATTATGTCATATAATTTTCGTTAAATGCACATGATATATTCGTTATAGGGTGGATAAGTTTTTTTTTTGGGTTATTTTCATGCATTCACTTGAATACTTGATAGTTTAATATTTTTCAATAATTACTTGAAGAATCAAAATTCCCTTTTTTCCATACCAATACCTACGCCCATGTTTTCCTATATATTTCCTACCAAGTAAACTTCTGAATGACAAAAAAAGAAGAGACATTCAGAAAAAGACTGGTCGTACCGTCCAACGATCAGTAGATTTATGGATAGATAGAAGATCGGTGCTATAGCTATCATCGGATGCCCGGATAGTGCTCGATAGTGTACGATTACGACTACCATTCTACTCAACTACCAAAGTTTCGTGTCAAGAACAAAGTTACTTGTCAATAATAATAGCCTAATAATTACGTGTGTGATATTTCAACCCAGCCGGCGCCGGTCAATAGGAGTTTCCACATCAGGAACCGACTAGCACGGATAATTTTCCTAATTCAACCCTCATATCCCTATGGAACCATATTTTGGTAAGTCAAGTGTTGCCTCAGTTGATTTTTCTGTATTTTGTTCCAACTACTTTCAGAATATAATAATGCAATCGTAGCTCCCTGATTTTCAGAGGGTGATCTTGCGTAATCAGTCCGATCTATAAATTTACAGTTCCTGGTTTATTACGACACATTTCGTTGCGTAATCAACCATAATCATATATCTAAGAATATTCCATTTCAATACTTTCATACCCAATCAAGGAGATTGAACTTGGGAGATGGAAACTTGTTATTTTTATAGACCTCAAATCGCAGATTCGCGATTGGGTTTTCTCAATTCAGAATTTTCTTTACACGCCCTGAATGATGAATAACAATTTGTCATCAATCCAAATCTTCATATTCACTTGAAGGATTTCATTTTCTTTCTCACATATCGTTGCTCTACTAATATATTGTCCCACTCAATCCATTTGAGGTCAAATACGATAGGATATGAGATATGAAAGTCTCCTTTCGATATACCACAATCTCATAAAAGTTTGCCGAAGACTTGCGTATTGCGTATAGATTTTCTCTATAATGTATAGAATTTCATGAAATGGATAGTATTATGATATTGCATATATGAACACAATATCCCGAACTCGAGAGCGTAGGTATCTTTTCCTTATGTTGCGGTTTCCAACTGATATATGTGTATCAGATATTGTCACACATGTGACCCTACTGCTGAATATACAGTGTGTGCGATTTCAACCCGCAATACCCTTCTAATTTGGAACCCGTCGACCGATATATATATAGTACTCAACGAGCTCTATTTGAGAATGTGAACAAATTTTGAATATTCTGATTTTCATGGCTTACTTTTGTTTGTTGAAGTGGTCATAATTTCATAAACGACTATATTAGGCAAATTTGTATCAAAACTGTGATAAGACTATTCGATTCATTCACAGCTGATATAACCCCATACGCAATTCGAACGCAAAATCTCATATAGGGTGTTAGTTATACAGTGGCGAATTTTAATATTTTTGATTTTTTGATTCACCCTGTATCAAAATCTAAAGAGTTGATGTAACCGATGGAGTAATCATTCAATAGAGGAACACATGGAATACTAAAATACGAAGTTTCATCGTTGTAACTTCTACAGGAAGATCTCTCTTGGTCAACCAAAAATTAATAAAATTGAAGTTAACATTTTTTTATGATCTATGTCTTTTTTTCCTGGAAATATAAATAACGGTAACTAATTCGAAGAAATATTCCTAACAATTTCCATTGTCAACTAAAATGTTCTCTTCATTTCGCCTAAATCGGTATATTTTTATGAACACATTAAGTATCAGTAAATATCCTTGCAGTTTTTGGAGTGTTTGTCTGTCTTTCTATTTGTGTTATATTCAACAGTTCTTTATCAATCGAGACGATTTTCAAAGTTACTGTGTGGTTAAGTGTGTGAAAAACGGTTTACTCGAGTTTTCAAAATGGTGAATCTCAACTTCAATTTTATCAATTTTTGGTTGAATTAGAAAGATCTCCCTGTAGAAGTTACAACGATGACACTTCGTATCCGAAAATCCAATGTGTTACTCCATTGAAAGACTA
>OU896714.1:39894182-40002515 GCA_918026855.4 Phaedon cochleariae | reverse complement strand
CCACCCTGCTGTTGTGTCATAAATTTTTTATACCTGTAATTCGAGGCTCAGATTTTGAAAGGCAATGATTGTGCTTCAGCGTTGAAAGATATGCCTGTTGGACAGTAACTTTCTTTTTCTTATAACTTGAGCATAAGCAGATACCACATATTAAATTGTCGTAGACTGATTCTGAAACAAAATGATCAGTTTTGATATTGAAATGATGGATTTTGATATTGAAATGGATTTTTTTCAAATCAATATGACTAATTTGAAATACATTTGACGCATTTTGAAATTTAATTGATCATTCTGAAATACATTCGATACTTCTTGAAATAGATTTGACAAATTTGAAATACAACTGATACTTTTTTAAATCAACTTGACGCTTTTTGAACTAGAATTGGAGAAGGTGTAGTTCACATTAGGATTTGAATTTCCTCAGCGATCTATGAATTTCCCGCCTGTCCTCTATTTTCCGACATCTCCAGTTTGAGTATCCAGGCATCCCAGATGCACTCGGCATTAATTAAACGGACTACCAGCGTTTCCGTTCCCATTATTCCTGACTGGAGAATGATTAATCTGTGAAGTTGGTTTCAGGGTTTTATCCACCGAAGACTGGTCCTTAGTATTTCATCACAAAATTTCAATTAACCAAAGATGGTTACATTCTTCAGAGTGACATAACAATGCGAAAATGCAGTATGATTTTTGATTTCAATTAATTTCATAAGAAATAAGTTGTCCCAGAACACATCAGGACCATAAATTCTACAGAGTGAACAAAAGACCAAAATAGGCCGATTGAAATCAACTCACCCCAATACGAAACTACCGTTGAGCCGAAAGAGTGGGCGATGAAGAATGATTTCATTTCCAGATTTCTTCAAAATTCCTATAATACGTAGGGCAATTTATTATCGTCAATGTGCATGAGAAGCATGTCATACAAAGGAAATCGAAATCTTGTCTATGGTGAAATGTTGTGCAAATTTAGGATCAGATATAGATTAAATCATGCTGAACAAGAAATGTCCTTTGGTCCAAGGCCCGTTATATCCGTTGAAAAAAGTGATGAGCTCTTGAAGTTGAACGAGATAACCTCTATACCAGAACAAAAGAAATAGGTAATGAATATACAGGGTGTTTCTTAAGTACGTGTAGAAAATCCAGGAGCATGTTGCTGACGTCAAAATAAGAAGAAAAATTCGTATAAATATATGTCAGAAAATTATTCGTTTCTGAGATACAGAGTGTCAGAGTTGAAATCTTATTTTTGTTTTTTGTTAATAAATTCCAAAATTATTGTGATATTGGAATCGAATTTGGTATCTAGGGGTATTTTTCAATGACAGTATTGAATTTCATGTTAGTTTGTCTCTTTCGTGGGGGTGGCACCATCTACATGTCTTTTGAGTCTTTTGAAAAGTTATAACTTTTTTGTGCGTACCAGTATAACGTTAAATAGGGAAAAATAGATTTCTAGAACACTTTTGTGAAAAAAAAATATTCTTGGTAGAGGTCGTTGCGAGCAACTGTTTTCGAGTTATTGGGATTCGAAATAATCGACGCATTCGAATTATTTCCATGTGGCTCGTAAGTCGCCACTAGTGAATATCAGAAAAGATACGCCAGTGCATTTTTCCTCTTTCATTCAATATTCTTCTTCATTCAACATTAGAATGTAGGCAAAATATGATTCTTACTTATTCGTACCTGCTTTTTTGAACTCTTTCAATAAGAATTCAACTTTGACACTCTGTATCTCAGAAACGGATAACTTTCGGACATATGTTAATACGAACTTTTCTTCCTATTTAGACGTCAGCAACATCCCAGCGAGCAGAAAAACATCTCAGAGATGTTGAAAGTACGAGATTTCGAGACATTGAACCTCCACTGCGATGTTCCGTTCACACATAATAATATATAGTACTATTATAGAACAGCCAATGTCCGCCGCAGGCGGCAATTATCGAGATGTCCTTGATATGTCACAAAACTACCTAATCCCTAGTTCTTTTCAAAGCCTTTTCATGGACACAACAGAACATTTTCAACGCGTCTTGCGCACATTAAATCGCTGTAAAAAAACATTTTCGATGTACTTTTCTGAAGCCTTTTGTCAAAATGAACTTTTGCATTAGGATTCCATTTCCCTTGAATGAAAAAATGCAGTAAAAATAGATTGAACATAAAAATATTTTCTTGATATGGAATTACCTTCTTAATCGGTTTCTGAGTAGTGCTCACTACACACAGACATATAATTGGAAATTTTCCCAATTTTTGAAATGTTCTCCACAATGCATAATTTTGCAACTGCGGAGAAGCTGTGTATTGATGAATTCGTACTTTTATATATTGATTACACTGAGGCACCGAACAACACATCTTGCATCTGATGGTCATTATTACAAACTAAATAAGTCTTCTAACACAATAAACTTCACCAAATTCCTTTCTGTTCGTTAGCAGCGTGATGTAAGCGTGACACGCTGCAAACGCGAATGCCAATTGCGAACAAGAAGAACAAAATCGAAAACAAATCAGAATTCATCGTATTGTGACGTAAGCATGAGACGTTGTGGTGGGGCAAACAAAGAAAGGGCACAAAAGAACAAAAACAATACTTCAATATCCTTCAAAGACCTCTTTGGTCAGTGCATATTACGTCTCAAAATAACATCTTCATGCCAACATTTTCAAAACATCCCAGGGATGTTTGTGCTCGCTGGGATGCTCCTGAATTTTCTACACGTACTCAAGAAACACCCTGTATATGTGAGTGTAATAGTATATTATTCAACGAGCGCATAATGATGGCTATTACCAACGAAGATGAAAGTTGCAGTACGAGCCGAAGGCGAGTGCTGTAATCATCTGAGTGTTAAATCAAAGCTAAAGTTTCGCTGACATACACATTGTCTTTAACCAATATACAAAGGTGTTTTCAACTAATAATTTCAACGGAAATAACCGTTTCAAACCGCTAGAAACTTTCCAGTTACCGAAGGTAATACCACGAGTCCTTCAAATATTGAATTTTTCAATTTCCTACGAATTCTTCTGTATTTAACAAGGATATAAAAACAAACAGATTAATATAATCATGAGTCCGTAGGACGAGTGGTTCTATCTAATTCGGTTTGTTTGAATGATTTTACCTAAAATAAAAGAGTTTGAGTTGTGGAAATGAAAAATTATAAGATAACATTTGAGGAACGATTTGTATTTGGAAATATAATTCTTTCCACGAGTCAGGGTAATTCTACATACTTCCATCGTGTTCATTTTTAATGAATATCGAAGCAATGCATACGCCCGGAAATGCTCTTAGGCTCGCTCGGATTATTTGTTGCGTCCTGTTAATAGAAGCTAGTATCTGGTGTGCACGAAATCAATCCGATCTTGACAAATAACTTGATTGAAATAGCGAATCACTATCGGCCCCAACAGTGATTGCCTTCACAGTATTTTTTCCGATTAATCACTACGAAAAAAAAGCACCACAAGCAGGATCATTGGCTGAGAGATTTGTTCGTACCAAAGTTAACCTGTGGAACTTTGTTCGATGTTTCAAAAGTGTGATTGTCACCTTTGGCAATTCAAGGCCATGTGAGCCCTTATAAAATTGATAACCCGACCCATTTCGTAATGTTTTTATAAAAAACAAGAAACAAAAAAACAAAAATTATTATACCTAGTGAGTTTTCAATTTATTTCATCTTACATCATCTGAACCATTGTTTTCCAGATCATCGTGCTTACGTCTGTGTCTTGTGCCATTTTATTGTCTACATTATATAAAATTTTTCAACTTTTCCATTTCCATGTAAGTAAGTATTCATTGTATCTATATCCTATGTCATTGTTGTTCCTTCTAGAATTCAATTCTTGTATTCAGCTGATGATGGGATTATATAAGCCCGAAAGATGTACCTTCATGTGATCGATCTTTGATCGTAAAATGAATTTTGTGGAGATGACTTTGGGTTTCTTCATCTATGAAATATACCACTTCACTTTGAGTTATCATGGATTTCTTCCAAAGATTACATAAATAACTGTTTTTCTCCATTCACAATAGAAAAATCGTAATAAACATCCATATCCATACTTCATGCGATGCAATCCTCCAACTTATTTTATAACCTCTTCTGCAACAAACGGCCACATTAAAATCCAGATCCATTGGTCCGGAAAGCCCCGGAAAAAGCATCGTTCGTTTCAATTCCTCCCATAAACATTCGGCCGTTAAAACTCCAGAATGTTGTCCACAAGGACTGCTACTTCCAGACTTCGAGTAGAATGTGTTCTGGTTCTCCAAGGACGACTGGAAAGACGCAGGCCAGAGGGGAAGATATGACTCGCTTCGGTCCGAGTTTACTTTCAGTGAGGAAATAAAAGGAGTTTGGGAGTTAAGAGTTCGGAAGTTTGAACAAGTTTGCTCAGGAAATAAAGCTCTATTAGGGGGAGTCTCGGGAGGAATGTTGCTGCGATTTAAAGTTAATAAGGATATAATAATACAACGGACCTCTGGACAGTGACAATGAACTCCATATAAACAATTTTGTGGAAATCTCATCGTTTGTGGAGTTTTCACATTTTCAATATAAACCTGGAAGGGATCCTCTGTGAACGAAGAGTGAGGCAAAAATATTATTAAGGCAACCCGCAGTGGTTACGGATACCTATTTATTTCTATCTTATGTTGGCTAATGGGAAGCGCTTGCATTATTTGAAATATTCTCTTGTTTTTTGCTTTTATTTAAGAGAAAATGTGATTGAATATAAATAATCATTCAGAAACGAGGATAATGTAACAATCAATTATTATTTGGAAATAATTATTGATTTTTTTATTGACTCAAAAGTGGAATTCCATTTTTATTCTCACAAGATTAGGAAGGCAAATGAATACAAAATTAAAATTATATATTCTCATTCAAATGTCACAATATATTGTACAGGGTGAGCGATGCTCAATGTCTCAACACTATCAGAAGAAATAGAAAAACGATGGTATCGAGTACCTATTTTGAGCCTAATTTTCAAGATTACCTATTTTTGTCCCCAAAAACCATAAAACACTGAAGTTGAACTTTTTTCTATCGAACACCCTAAATATTAATTCATTTTGAGATTCTCCCTGATGAGCTGATTTCAACGACCAATCATACTTGGGGTCTAGCAGTTATAATGAGCGTGTACACCTCAGTAGAACTTTTAACTCAAACCATGTTTATAATGATCCTTTTATACATAAATAATGATTGACGACATAATTCGATCGAAAAATTAACTGGAATGTTTTATTTTTGAACATAAATAATAGTACCCTCTGAAAACGGACCCTCTTATGACGTAGAAACCTCATCTCGCCATAGTTAAAAGAAAATACCAAACGCCCGACGGAGACTGAGGCAACTGATATATTAATTCTTTCAACTGTGATCTCGCGCTAATTCACTCTGTCAGAAATCATGTATCAATCTTCTCTGTCTGGAATAGTCTTGTTTCAGTATAAGGGTTTTGACGTCACATCATCGCCTCGTTTTCAGAGGTCCGAAAAATCGGGGATTTCAATAATTTTTTATAAAACGTAGGGAGCTCACAGCAAGAAACGGTTTGCAGTGGTGAGCTAGTTTGGGTGAGTTCTATCGAATTATGAAATAAATTTTTTTTGTGATATAAGCCCATTACTGAAATATAGGGTGTGAAAAATCGAGATTTTCCAAGTTCAAGAATTTTTTGTGTCGAAACTATTCATAATTGGTCAAAACGGCTTACATGTCCCTATCTCAACTTTTGATTAACTATCTACTGATATTCAATTGGGACATATACCGGGTGATCAAGATTCTGAATTCTGCACCACCCTGTATTTGTTTCAATTAAATGTCAGTAGATAGTTGATCAAAAGCTGAGATAGGGACATTATGTGAGCCGTTTCGACCAATTATGAATGGTTTAGTCACAAAAAATTCTTGAACTTGGAAAATCTCGATTTCTCACACCCTATATCTCAGTAATTATAACTGCTAGACCCCAAGTATGATGGATTGTTGAAATCAGCTCACCAGGGAGAATCTCAAAATGAAATAATATATAGGGTGTTCGATTGAAAAAAGTTCAACTTCAGTGTTTTGTGATTTTTGGGGACATCCTGTATGTTTCAAAATAATTTCAAATGGTAGCCTATATTGACATGCAACTTCCTAGAGAGGAATAATTCCAAGAAGATAAGTGGTTAGCCTTCTAGAGAACGAGGCGTTACTGGTGGCCCACCCTGTATAATCATAGTTTGAATCTTTGAGTAATTGAATTCACTTCATATTCATGGGTGTATCTGATGTCACATTGACAAACATGATCTCACGTATAGAGTATCAAAGTACTCACTTTTTTCCCATAGGAAAATATTAGTTTCTGAAAAGTGGCATTTTATAACCTGTCAACTGAGATGAAATTTTAAACTTTTTACCCGTCACAGAAAAAAATTATCCATAGCAATCTGGAAATCGACGAAGTCAGCCTGGAAGTTCAAGTGTCGCACATCAGATTGATGTGTTTACCTTTGAAAACCGACAACAATTTGAGTAAGCACGCCAGAGTTGGGAAAGTACCGTGTCGTTAGAGCGTTGGAGCGATTTAGAACTTTGGGGAAGTGGATTTGCGAATGATAGACGAGCAAATCCAACAGAAACTTCCTGACTGGTGGCTTTCGTCCCCGAGGGTCTTCTTCAGACAAACAGTCACGTCTCTGTAAATATATGTCTCCGGGACATTCTCGACATGATTGGATCCGGTCGGAGTTCGTCTTTGGTGATTGAAGTCTATTGCTGATGCCATGTTTGAGTATTTGCCGAGTGATGCTGCCGAACCGGAATTCCTGAATATTTCATTTGTCGAGGGTACATAATCTGGAGCTCTGAAAATGCTGGATCGTATATTTTGACCCCTACCTACAGCTCCAACTAGGTATACGAGGTGGATGAAAATTCCAAATATGAAAGTTGTGAGATTTCATCTGTACTATCTCTTGGCACTCCAACCCATAATTACGCCTACCGTCTTTTTAAAAGGACTTCGAAACGAAATCTGTATTTTTCTGATTCAGCTGACGGTTTGAAGATGTCGACAGTGTCACATTATATTTATTTGACATATTGAACAAGGTCAATCGCGATCGTTAGGATTTTGTTGAGTTTTGGATCGATAGTGGCGGTTGGAGAACGCTGTGTTTCTAGTAATTTTGCAATGAGTGACTCAAGGTAGGACATGTTGGGACTCGTTAATTTTTTCGTCGTTGTTCTGTTCTTTATGTTTGTGGTTATGTTTCACACTTCTCGTACAATCCAGGGGCGTTCAATTGAGCAACAATGCGGTTTTTTGTAGGTATGAGTTTTCATGAATTTCCAACCCTAAATGCCAACGAAAACTGCGATGCCGATTAGATTCTGGGGCGGAAGACGATTGATCTCCAAATAATTAACCGAAAGTGCAACTAAGGGTCATTGCGTGATTTGAATCTGATGTGGAAGGTGATGACGACGGGACAGTGATGTCAGTGATGACGATCTACCACTGTCCACTTTTATTGAAAGGCGACCCTTTTTCAAAAAGACGTTTGACTATACTCTCAATGGAGAATTAGATTCTTTGTTTATGCAATGGCAACGACGATAATTTTCATATTTTATAATAATGTAATATCTTCTCAATATTGATTCGTAGTTTCTTCTGTCACAGAAAAAAATAGTGTATTATACACGGAAAAACTATTAGATTTCAGCTCACGGCTTTTTGTCTCCCTCCGCTACGCGTCGGGAGACAACACAACCTGGAGCCAAAATCTACTTCTTTTTTCCCTTGTATAATATATAACAATTGTTATTTCAGCAAGTATGAGTTTATTGAAATAATACTAATATTTTCATGCATGAAGATGAGGACAGGAGATTGGAAGAATATATCAATATAAATTCCAGTTCTCCACATAAAAATATCTCCGAATGTCGCGAAAGGTAGGTATGTGAGAATAATATATCAATTCATATCAAAATCTATAAAATAAAGTAGAACGTTTCATATCGTATGTTTGAAAAATGATATAAAAAGTTCCATGAATACTTCGCATTAAGGGTTCAGACGTTCGATCGCAAACTCACATAAATATTCCTTTTTCATGGATGCCAAGGATGTCACTTTTATTTGACATCAAGTTTGAATTATTCTAATTCATTTCTCTTTCTTGTAAGCGTATAGTGGTGGGCCCATTTATCAATCGGTGTATTCTTTCCGAGCATGAACTCACTTGGTAGGAAACTATACAGGGTGTATCCAAATAACACCGAAAAAATTCAAGAGGTGTTTTCTTGTGACATTCTAGCAAATGAAGTTCATATTAACATGTGTCCTAACTTGCTCCGTTTTTGAGATACAGGATGTTGAAGTCGGAAGTATTAATTGTTTTTATTTTATACCCCCCTGTATGAGCTTTCATTGTGCCAAAATTCAGTATGGATGGAGACTGAAAAAGCCTGAAAATTTCAGAATGATTCTAATTGGGGTTATTGAGTAATCACAATGGAAGTCTTGAAAACACCCACATTGAAATTAGAAGTCAAACCGACTTTTTAATGTTTCCTCAAAAACTATGCTAGATACAAAAATCCTAAAGAGGATAAGAATGTTGTTATTTCAATAGTTCAATCTAATAAAAATATGAAACTCAGAAAAACCGGTGGTGTACAATGACATTCACCATGAAGATCGATGAATTTAAAAAAAAAGATTTTTCATAGAAATATCAATACCCTGTATCTCGAAAACGAAACAAGCTAGGACACATGTTTATATAAACTTTATTTCCTAAAATATCACAAGGAATCGCTCCTTGAATTTTTTCGGTGTTATTTATAGATATAGGTTTCATATTATATGCTATGAAAAAATATAGGGATATTTTGTTACATCGTATCTGCTTTTTTTTCTTGCAGCGTGCGATAGGAAATCCCTATCATGTTCGAAGAACATCGTGCGTATACCTAGGGAGGATAGAAAGAGGAAGTAACTTTTGGAGATTATAATATTTTCTCAGGAATACTTCCTTTGGAAAAGAATTCCGAAGCTTTGCGGTTCTTTGAACCCAGACAGCACTGGATATTCCTAGAATATTCTCTAAATATGCTAAAAGGGAAGAATATATTCCGAATATCCTTCGAATATTCTTAGAATATATACGTGCTTCTGGAACATTCAAGGAATATTCAAATGTGAATATTCTAGTAATGTTCCAAAATGAATATACAGGGAATATTCCAGAAGGAATATTCTGCAGTGAATATTCCTAGAATATTCCAGTTGGATAGTGCAGGGAATATTCAGGTATGAATATTCCAGGAATATTCCTAATTGAATATTCTGTTCCTGTATATTCATGGAATATTTCAATAATATTCCCATGTGTTTCAATGAAATTGTAAAGTATGAAAATTAACCAATCACAATTTTATAGATGTGAGTATTAAACATTGATTTTGAAATCTGTGGTAGAAGTCCATCGTATTTCAAAGTGAAGTGGTTATGTTACCAGGGATCAAAAACAAACAGTCGTTTCCACAATTTTGATAGTGATCGAAGTACTCAATCAGATCATCGTACATGTTAAGAGCCCATATGGAACTGGAAGTGTTTATGGTTCCCTTCTGAACAACGCAATTCAATAAATTGTTATGTACATTATTATTCAACTCGATTACTGGCCAAGTGGTTAAGGCGTTGATCTGACAGTCTGAAAGTCTCGAGTTCGAGCCCATCTTGGGTCAGCTTTTTTTAATTATGAATATGTATTACGGAATATTCCCGGAATATTCATTTATTTATATTCCTGTATTATTCCAGGAATATTCCGAATATTATCTGAATATTCATAGAATATTATGGGTACATTCTGAATATATAGGGAATATTCCTTGTGTAATATTCCGGGAATATACAAAATTTTCTCCACCAGCACATTCAGGGAGTATTCCATAGTTGATATGTATATCCCTGGCATGTTCATGAATATTCGCAATATCCAAAAAGAATATTCTATGAATATTCATGGAATATCTGGTGCTGTCTGGGAACAAACGAGTTTTGGCAAAGAGTCGTTTCGCAGTTAACAATGAAGATATGTTGTCTGGGCTTGTCGATTCAGTCTGGTTGTTATTGCTAGTGATAGAATAATAAAAGAGATTTCTGAAGAACATTCCTCAAGGAAGTATTTATAAAGGGGAGTGAAAGGTCTCTGACTTCTCCTGGCGGCCGTGGGCCCACCATGTACTCACGGCGTCGGGGTGGGGTTAGCCCCAGGTGACTCCAGACACTACTGGCTAAGAGCTTGAGGTCCTCACTCTTGTCATGGTAGCGGTAAATGGGAAAGACTGCGAACAGACACCCATCAAACGGGACTGGAGGATTTCGGTCGACATGGGTAGCTGGGCTTGCTGAGCGAAAATTGGAACTCTGGTGCCTTAGTTCGTCAGGGAAGGGGCAACCCCAAGCGAACCATCCGACAGTAATCGTAGGCAAAGCCGGGTCCTCTCCTGTAAACGAGGTGAATGTGAAAGTCCTTGAACAATCACTCATTCAACGAGACGAGAGGATTCTTGTCAATATGAGTAGCAATCAGGCCAAAGCCTCTTGCGACGGCGACCCATCAAACGTAAGAAGAGGAATCTTGTTGACATGGGTACCTGGGGTGATGAGGATAGCCCCATCAGGCCGTACATACGGCCTGGTGCTTCACCAATTGGGCTGGACTCCAGAGGGCAGCGGTTTTCAAAAACACCACCGGACTACGGTAGAGGAGGTGAAGAAGAATCCCACTATGGGTCAAGTGGAAGGATATCCTGCCTGCCTCGGCGAATGAGCAGAGTGTCTTGTCAAGCACTGACAATGCAGAGCCAATAGTCTGTCTTGTCAGACGGCCTCACCATTGGTATAATAAATTGGTTGCAGGAGAACATGCCGTTACATAACGGAGATGGCTCTAGCGCGTTGATTTGGCGTATCCAAATCCTCCATTTCTCCCTGGGGTGCTGTCGGTATAAGTCGGAAGATAGGTGACCGTCAGTCATCCCTATGGGATTCTCGTGAGAGGGGGTGGGAATTGGTCCCACCCGATTGCTACCCTGGTAATACTACAACTGACTTCTCCTGGATGTTCCAATGGTGTCGAAGAATTTGTTAGTGTGACATCATTCACCAGGCTTGTGACTCGTCTCTGAATGGAATAATGAATCGAATCTATGAGCATCAGCGTATTTTTGGGTGCGGGTGGAAACAGTATTCTCAAAAACAACCGAATATATGCTTTGTAGATCATAAGATGCTGTTGAGTACACAATGTGTAATTCAATTTATTGCTAAGAATATAGGATATGGTTCCTCAGCTCATTTCAAGAAGAGAAGGTCATATGAACTTATGCCCTTAACCTCTTGAATTTGGAGCTATAGCGTGCTAACATTTTTAGGAAAAAAAATCGTTTTCTCATCATAACTTCAATACTGTTCCAGATGTTTGCATCGAATTTGTCATGCACCTACTAAGAACTATGTGGTAGTTTGGTAATTTGGTAATTTTCATTCAAGAAAAATCAATTGATTGAATTAGCTAAAATGGTGCATCGGACGGTAAAAATTTGAGCAGTCAAATGAATGGAGATTTCAAAAATGCTGTTGATTTTCGGAAAAAGCATGGGTGTACCATATATTCTTAGATAAATCTCAAATATACATCCCATACAGACGCCACTAGTAAAAATGTCAAAAAATCTTCTGCATCCAGAAATGCCTATTGGTGCTTAGTAGGTGCATGTCGAATTTAATGGAAATATCTAGAACAGTATAAGAAAACAATTCCTTTCTTAAAATCACAACACCCTATATCTCGAAAGTTGAGAGATTCATAAGGCATATGTTTATATGACTTTTCTTTCTAAATTGAGCTAAGGAACAATATCCTGTATTTCTAGCAATCAATTAAATCACTCCCTATATATATTATGTATAGCTTTTCCGTCGGAATAAATCTCTGAGGTCTTGTGAAGCTGCTTTTGGGATGGATCTGACACAATTATCCTATGAAAGATCATTGCTGATGTAACTACCGAGCATTGATACGACGAACTTTGTGAGAATGGTGCATCCAGAAATCGTTATCAGGCTCACTTAGAGAAAATGTGGGTTATTTGAGTTTTGGTGACGTTAAATTCAACTAGGTCGTTAGTTCCGCAGAGTGAAAACAAGGCAAGATCTCCATTGATGAAATATGAATTCTAGAAGAGAACTCAGGATTGAGACTACTGTCATACATCCGCAAAGCTGTGGATTATCGGGAATACCGGTTACTATGGTATTTTTTATTTCTTAGCATTGGTGCTCGCGATTACCTCAGGCTAATGATAGTTGAACCTTAAAGCTCATATGAACTCGAGTAATAACTCTATGCAGAGACGTTTTCATACCTAGGGTAAACTGCCTCACAGTGAACTACTTTTGTTCATAATTAACGCCGCAATGATATAAACTGTCCCACATTTGAAGTGAGACGAGCCAAAATTTATATCATTTTCGAACCGTCATATAACTTTGGATTGGATCGAGGATTGGATCAACCAATTTTCAATTTATTTCTAGATTGTAATAGCTAATTTCATTAATAACAACGTCAGAACTTTATTGTTATTCCACCTTTCCGACATGAAGACCTACAAGGTGATACCTGAGAATGTGATAATTATCGAGAAGTTTGAGATCGCTCCGTTTGACAGGGAGTTTTTTCATGTTTCATAGGGCGATGAGATGAAGTATAATAAGTTTTACTCGGTTTTAGTTGTATCATAGAGAGATGAAAATTGTGTATATCATGAAGAATGGCTGTAAGAATAAGTGGACATCATGGTTACTGATGAGGATTCATAAATCCGAAATGGATTCATTGCAATAAAGTCATATAACCTGTGTGTGAGAGATAATATTTCCCATATCACTGATATGAATGATTTCTGGAAGTTTTCAAGATCATCAAGATCAGAGTTTATGCCAGTATACTTCTCCTATACATTCCAATTTTCATTTCAATGCTGAATATATTGGTAAGTTATATTTCTATATCATTATACATCATATTATTCATCCGATTTGAAGAAGAATGTCAATTCTCAATTTCGGAGGATTTTATTCTTCATTTTTCATGTTCTCCTTTTGAATGTTTATCAGATATAATTCAATGTTCGACGAGGCAAATAGCCAGGAAAGTAGTTGTTTTCTATTCCGTTTCAACACTATCATTTTTATAGACCTCTAATCGCAGATTCGTGATAGAGTCTCAATTCAGAATTTCTTTCTACGCCCTGTATGATGAATGTCAATTTATCATGCACCCAAAAGTATAATTAGTTTGCTCGATATGGTTTGCGGTTCAGGAGAATTCATACCGGATGTTCTGATATATGAAATTTTCTACAATACATTGCATTCTGCTGATTCAACAGAATTCTGGAGTAGATTATCTTGCTCAACCACATCACTATACAATATTTTGTACATTGCCAAACGTACTGGGTATATATCATCGAATTTTTTAGCCGTAGTTTCTAGAGTTCCGAAGGTATGAGATTAAAATTTTTCCATACTCTCCTATCACTTACGGTTTGGCCGGAACCGACCCCAACTTTTGATTTACAAACAGGGCGCCCTGTATTTTATTCCAGAAGTCGTTACGGATTATCATAACAAATTCATGGTCCTGCACGATTCGCTGTTGCGTTCCAATTAACAGTGCTGCTCCTAAAGTGGCGCATGGAGTTAGTATCAAAGCCTACACAGAACACGCAGAAAGAGATGATGATGTGGTTGTGAGCAGCAGAGAAAAAGTATGACGGTGTATGTAGGTGGGTGTGGAAAACTACCAGCTGAGCGTGAGAAGCGGTCCAGCTGCTTAGTGGACCTCGGTCTCTCGAGGATAGCTAGCAGGCCTGCCACTGCGCATAACATGGTAGTGAGTACATTACTAGCCTACAAAACACCGCCGAAAAACTCTGAAAGAGAGCTGATGAGTGGTGCCTGAGAAGCATGTTAGCCAGCTCTCTTGAGCGAACCACATCAGTCATTGAAAACACTTGGGGTTTGCAAAAAGGTCCCATTAGGGACTAGTTGCTGACGTGGAATCGTCCCCCACCAGTACCAGTAGTACAAGTATCATAACAAATTCAACGATACTGGGTGTGACAGCACACCGGTAGTGATGGGAAAGTATGAAATATTAATAAATTTTGAAATTCTTGAATCCAACATCCCTGCCTAGTATGAATATTATACCTTCGGAACTCTGCGAAATTTGACTATAGTCGTATGTATACGTTGACCACCGATAGGGGATGTGAAAACAAACGAAAATACCATAACAAAAAATGCAGATGATAATCAACACAATATTTTCAATGGACATTATAGGAATCCACATCGTTATACAAACACAACTTCAATTAACTACTAACAACTTCAATCGTTACCATCAATTGTCAATATTTCTATTATTTCACCTGAAGAAGCTACTGTGTTAACGAAACATATGTCGTGTGATTTAGAATTTTGTGAAAATCTCATCGTTTATGGACTTTTTTACAATTACTATGGATTTCCATCAACTAACAGTTTATTTGGTAGTTTATATTTCTGATGATTTGAGTATAACTTTCAAGTTGCGATATACAAATTTAACAAAATATGTTATGCTCACCCTGAAAAAAATGCACGCGGGCGTTCATGTGATACTAACAAACGTAATAATTCATTAATTCGATCAATCCATCTCGAGAGCATCACAATTTTGTTCCATATGGCACGCATCCATGAAAATCGGATCGATTTTCATATATTTGACGTGATAATATGAATTATCAATTGAGGTTACATGAATTACAGTAATCTCAAATGTTCTGAATATCCACTTATGATATCACGAGAGCTTCAATTATTTCTGGAAATTTTTTCGAGAAAACGAATATTTCGAAAATTCTCCCGAGTCGAAGACGAGGAAGAATTTTCTAAATATTCGTGATCGAGAAAAAATTCCCCGATATTAATTGAAGCTCAAGTGGTATTTGGTAAGAAAATTCACACCAAACATTTTCGATCAATTTAAAGCTAAGGAATTTCAACAACACTTAGATGGCTGGCAGAAGCCTGTAGTACTATCCAATACAAGAAAACTTTGGCGTGACAAATGGCATTCGATGATCAACAACAAATTGAAAGAGGTTAATCTATAGACTTGAACTCAACACCAGAATATGCCGGGCTTAGCAGAAGAACCCAAATCACACCTATCACTACGAATCGGACATACCCAACTAACACATGAACATCTTATAAAACAAGAAGACCCTCCGAGATGTGACAATAGTAATACTCAAATCTCAGTCAAGCATATTATACTCGAGTGCCCAAATTTTCAAATTGAACGAGACATAGTCAGTATGCCAAATGACATGAAAACTGCCCTGGGACGAGGAAATGTGGACCGTCTAATGAACTTCCTGAAATTGATTAATGTATTTCAAAAGATATAACAACAATGTCTAAATAGTAATAAGTATAAGTGTAATCAATTGTGAGGTATTGCAATGTATATTATTTAATTTGACGCCGCTAAAACCCCTTAGGGCTGATGCTGAATAAATGAAGAAAAGAAAAACACTGATGATTTAGTTAAAAATGATGGTTGTTTCTGATGAAATGCGTAAGAACTAACGTATATAGTATAGTTTATCCAAAAACAATTGCAGAGTCTCGTGCCGCACCTGCACTCATTTCAAAGGGAACTTCAAACACGCCGACACCGCACGATGCGAGATTTTCTGCAATTGATATTGGATAAACTATAACAACATGTGTTTTTGTAAATTTCGAATTTGCAAGTATACCAACATAATATTATGAAACTCATTATTTAGTTCATTGTACCAGTATATCATCTGACGAAGCTACTGTGTTAGCGAAACATGTTGTATGTTTGAGAATTTTGTGGAAATCGTTTGTGAAGTTTTTACATTTGTCATGGATTTCCATCAAGTAACGGCCGAGTCGATTCAAAATTAGGTGACAAAACAATCAAGGAAAAATTGTACATAAACAAATTCAGCGTCAACCAAAAATATTAGTTGGTTTTGATTATATTTTTGTGGTACGATCAATAATTCGTAAAAATTAGTCAAATCGAACTAGGAATAGTATTTCAACAACATTATGACTATAACTGAAATATCATGATAGCTCGCTCACTCTTATATTTGGTAGACAAACGAATAGGAAGTTATAATCAACACAAAAATATTCCAAATCAAACTATAGATAGTATTTCACCTATATTATATTGTAACTAAAATATCATTACAGCTTGCTCACTGTTAAAGTTGGTAATCAAACAAAAAGGAAGGTAAAATCAACGTGTATCTATATTTCAAATCACTCTAAAGATAGAAGATAAGAAGTATTTAAATTATATTATGTTGTATAACTAATATATTATTACAGCTCGTTCACTGCCATAGTTGATATACAAACGAACAGTACGTTAAAATCAACCAACCTTCTTTGAAGGTTTGACAATGAGCTTGTGATCTTTCCATTGGTATTTGCAGGGTGACAGCGTCCACATGAGATTTTGCTTCTGGTGTCTTATTTTGTTCTTTGTGTTGTGGCTTTATATTATTTTGATATTATCATTTCACGTTATACCTTTTCTGCAATGAAGTGATTTTGGTAAGTCGATTATGTGATCACTGTATTCAATATCGAGTTGTAATTTAGTACTTAACACACTGTACGAAATTATTGCTCAAGTTCGTCTCTTTTTCTCAGGACTCTCCAATTTTTGGATCATTCAGTATAGAAAAAGTGGATATATCCCCAGGGAGGTTGTATATGTCAAGTACCAGAACCATACAAGAAGATTGAGAAAATTTTGAAATCTCTGATTATGTGATGGTGAATATTATTCATGAATTCAATCAATTCAATATTGAATTCTTTTTTCGATTCTATAAATTTCTTGCAGGAAGAAGATGATAAACTATGGTAGCAATTGAATAACGTCCATTGAGTGTCATAAAGGATAAATTGAAGAGTACATACATTCAAATAACGGAGACGAGAGATTACAAATGAAGAGAATGGGCTTATATCACAAAAAAAAATTATTTCATAATTCGATAGAACTCACCCAAACTAGCTCACCACCGCAAACCGTTTCTTGCTGTGAGCTCCCTACGTTTTATAAAAAAATATTGAAATCCCCGATTTTTCGGACCTCTGAAAACGAGGCGATGATGTGACGTCAAAACCCTAATACTGAAACAAGACTATTCCAGACAAAGATGAATGATACATGATTTCTGACAGAGTGAATTAGCGCGAGATCACAGTTGAAAGAATTAATATATCAGTTGCCTCAGTCTCCGTCGGGCGTTTGGTATTTTCTTTTAACAATGGCAAGATGAGGTTTCTACGTCATAAGAGGGTTCGTTTTCAGAAGGTACTATTATTTATATCCAAAAATAAAACATTCCAGTAAATTTTTCGATCGAATTATGTCGTCAATCAATATTTATGTATAAAAAGATCATTATAAACATGGTTTGAGTTAAAAGTTCTACCAAGGTGTACACGCCCATTATACTGTAGATATTTCGTAAAGTTGACAATCATGTACTGAATAAACTTGATGTTTATTCGAAATCTGTATCAATTCAGTGGTATACAAGAACCTGAAAAATAGTCAATATATACCTATATATCTACTGTGCACTTCGTTGGTGAACCAAATATTATGGCTATCTATACGAAATATAAGTGAAGTTACAAGAATTTTGGTTAACATTCGAGATTAAAATCTGGTTGATAACTATTGTTCGCTAGATAGGCTCATTTGCATATCCTCTTTTTGGTTGATTCAATTAACCCATCAATTTTTTTGAGTGATATGAAATAAATTCTTTTCATTCAAACTCTCAAGGTCAATAACTCCGCGGTAGCAAATTTTTTTATGAATATGAACTAATTGCCTCATTTTGTCTCACCCTATCAGTTCGATCAGTTACGACATGACCTTGCCGGACACCCTGTATATTAACAGGTTTCTATTCAAAATTATCGACCCAGGTCTATTTCCGGTGAAACCGGAAGTGACATTGAATTGTTTTTCCTGGGAAAATATGCTATTTGAGGAAATATATCATCGATCCAAATCGATAGAGAATACATATACAAAATCAAACATCATAATTCAACGATGTGGAATGAAAATAAATAATGAATGACAGCACTATTGCTCTTCACATCCTTGGGTACCGAACAACAATAATAATGTAATAGCGTTTGAAGGTTTTATCAGGTTCCAAAATGAAAATTTGTTTGCAACCGACACAAAAGTTGTCCAATTTATCACCCAAATTTACTCTTGAATTCTATTACTGACACAAACATAGGTATATTGCTAAACACTTTTAGTTCCTGGAAGCTAAAGTTAAACTTGATCTGTTAGGAACGAAGAATGATGTACAAGGTCATCAGGAATAAACAACATTGTTATGGTTGATTATTTGGGTTGAGACGCACACATCAAGGTTATTCACATACTTGCTTGATCTGTATTTCATTCATTCTCAGGATCTGATTGATTGGATAACTTGTTTTTGAATAATCACGACCAGCAGTACTTTTTTGTCTCACACAACGATATTATTTAGCTTCATTTGATTACCGAGCCAAACACAGTCGAATAAAGAGAAAAATAAATGATCGCTATTATTATTGTTGATATGCTCATTAACCTAACATCTTTCACTCCTTTTTTTTTACCTGGGACTGGCGCGGTATTTGATATCAGGGCTGACACCTGGTCCAAATGAATTCATCGATTCAATAAAATACACAAATGGGTCACTTCTTAGTTGTATTTATATTGAAACTATGATTCAAGAAACCCGATCTGTAGATGCAGGCACAATATTCTCATCACAGGGATTATTTTCTGCATCGCATACATATGGCACGGCATCCACGTTTAAAGTATTGCATTGAATTCGTGCCTGTAGTATCTGATGATGCATGTCAACACTAATTATTCTATCAAAATTAATTCATCAATCACCAATATTTCTAATGTGAAGTAGTCTGAGGTCTTCCTTCTATCTACTCACCTATATCATTATAATAATCTGTCAAGTAAGTCACATTGGTGGGGACTCCGCATATTTATTTTAGTTATTCTTTTGGTTGCAGAAGAAATAGAATGTTCCATTCGGATCAAAATTGACTTTGTTTGACTCGCAAATTTTGCTCTCGCTCGTATGTAAAATTTGCTTGTCAAACTAAATGTTACTTTTGATTCTAATAAAACAATCTACTATCGTTTGCCCTGCACAATTTTCAAAGACCGCCAATGAATGGATGTGGTATCTAGTTTGTATAAATATGCTTCATACTATCGGGCAAACGAAATACCAACTTAGTTGAATTTTAGTTCGAGCAACGAATTGTTTCAAAGCGAAATAAATTCATTTCGAGTGCCAAGTGCAAATTCGATAGTACATCGCCGCATCTTTGTGTCGTCTAGTTTGCTGAAAGGTAGGACAATATAGTGCATCGGGGCTTATTGAATATTGTTTGGTGTCTATCGTGGTGTCTATGGAAACTACACATCTGATTCAGAAATGTAAGTAAACACCGAAGGACCTATAACCTGAAATTATTTTCGTATATACAGGGTTACTGGTAATTCGATTCCTTTGGAGATGTGATAAGGGAGGTGATAAGGAGTGCATTCGACCCTATTATACATTATGCAAACGTTAATAGTTTTTTGAGATATATAGATTTTTTTGTTTTTCCGAAAGATAGACTTTCAGGTTTCAAAAGTTAGTTTTCCGAAAATTTGCTGAACATTGTTTCAACCTTTCAACTAGAATACATGATCAATACTATGGTCTTAGGTTCGAAATGAAAAAAATCCAGAAATAATTCAGTTCGTAGATAAGTTGTTGATACAAAGTCGTATTTTTGTTTGTGATTTGTGGATTTTAACACTTTCTAGCGGTTATTTTCAGAACAATCTCTAAGCCACATTTGTCAAAACTTCCTTAAGACAGATAGCTATTTAACTGGGTAGGTATACAAATGAAACTAAAAGTGCTTGGTACGGGTTGGTTATTTCGAATGAATAGTAAAAATGTATACTTGGAAAATTTCTATTAGTATTCACTTTCTACAAATCCTGTTGAGAGAGTCTCTATTACGAATACATGCTCGGCAGCGTCTTCTTATTTCCGTCTTTGATATTCTAGTTGTCACATTATTTTGTATGTGCACGGCAGCGTCGCTCATCCTCTGTATGAGCTCTATCTGGGTATTTACTGGGGTTTCAGGAACTAGCGCTTTCATATGACCCCACACCAAATAATCAAGAGGGGTTAGGTCAGGGATTCGCGCTGGCCCACCTATTGGAGCTGACCTTCTAATCCAAGGGTTAGGAAAACGTTCATCCAGGAACTGCCGAACGATCAACCGATAATGTGATGGACAAACGTCTCGTTGGAATATCATTCGTTCTCTGATGGCGAGAGAAACATTCTCAAGAAGCTACTGTAGATCATGCAGTAAAAAATGTTCATATATTCTCCCGTTCAAATTGTCAAGGAAAAAATATGGTCCTATCAAATGTCAATGAGTCTCATCTACATACAAAAAACTTCCGTTAGAAACTAGTTTTCCTTGTTTTAAACGGGGGTTTTCTTCCACCTGATAAAAGAGGTTATGAAAATTTCTTCTGCTATTTGGACGCCTCTTAAGCAAATAAACGGAAATAAAAAATAAATTGATGCTGTATCGCCAAAAATGAATACTGATAAGCATTTTTCAAATATATATATTATGTCCACAATATTCGTTTGGAATAACAAACCCGTATTGAGGTTAATTTCTACCCAGTTGCCTTTAGGAAGTCTTTATAAGTTCACAAAAAATGTTTCGTAGACATTTCTTCAAAAATAACTGCTAGAAAGTATTAAATTCCACAATTCACAAACAAAAATTCGACTTTGTATTTAAAATTTATCTATGCTCTGAATTATTTCAAGATTTTTTTCCTTCAAACATGGGACCATCGTTCATGTATTCTAGTTGGAAGGTTGGAAAAGTGTACATCAGATTTTCGGGATGGAAGGAGGACGAAAAAAAACAACGTAGTGGGAGAACCGCGGCAAGCGCTGGCAAAGATCACCTGTGCTCATCACCTAGCGACGCGCGGCTGATTATACAGTGTGGAGACTTTAACTGGAATGAATTCGTTAGCCAGGTGAATAATTTTTCTGGAAATTCCTGACAAACATCAAGGATTTAATGTTTTTTCTTACTTCTTCTTTCTTCTTCTTCTTCGAAGCACTGGTGGGCGGGTGAACCCCCTGCACGTGGGCCTCCTTATTCGGGCCCATTGTGCGCCCACATGTTACGACATTCAGCTGGGTATGCCGACTGCCTTGGAGAAGTTCAGCAGCTTCCTCAGCTGAATCTCTTTCACGTCCTCTGGCCTCAAAATTATGTGGCCAAGGACAGCCCTCCTCTGATGCGTCAGTGCTGGACACTCAGTGAGGACATGTGATGACGTTTCGTCATCTTCCAGGCACCATCTGCAAAGGGGGTCATCCTTGATCCCAATAAGCTCTAGGTGCCTATTGAGGTGGTTGTGCCCCGTTAGGAGCCCCACTACCATTTTAAGGTTTCGCCTGTTTAGGAATAAAACCTCTTTTGCGAGCCTCTTCGAAGGTTCCTTTATGTGGAGCTTCGATTGTCTCATTCCTGGTGTGTCCTGCCATATTTTGAGGAATTGCTTTTGCAGCTGTTCCTCTATAGAGAACATTTGCCAGGCTATTTGGTATTCCCAAGATTGGTTCCGGTCCGACCGAGGTCCGTCCGGAACCGATCTTTGCCAGTCTGCCTGCCTCCTCGTTTCCGGGTATTCCCGAATGTCCCGGGACCCACATGAGGCTGACTTTTCTTGATTTTGCCAGGTTTTCCAAGGCTTTTCTGCACTCGGACACCAATTTGGATGTGATCCTATTGGATTGCAAAGCCAGTATTGCAGCTTTGCTGTCCGAGCATATAGTGATTGGTCTACGACCTCTCATAATTAGGTTTTCTTGGACGCAGGTGAGTATTGCAAGTACTTCTGCCTGGAACTTTACTTTACTTCTTACTTTATGCAAGCAATATCGAGGATATATCCCTCCAGGGGTAGCCGAAACCACCCTCAACATGATTTTTTCAAATGTTACCCAATGGCTTGTGACCATTCATTGGAATGCTGGTGAAAACAGGTTTCCAGCATACTAGTCAAATGTTAGTTCTTCATACATTCAGAGGTTGCAATATTTTCAAATTCATTTTTTGTGTTTCAACATATCTATCGCTCAAAATGTGTATTGAACAATTGACGCTGATTTTTTAACTGCTATCTGCTATGAATTCCAGTGTTTGTGTAGAGCCGCAAAAATAAATTCAGTTTTTCTTGCTATATTCAAAGATCGCAGTTCTGAACGAAGTGTTATTGCAACCTGGTGGAAATGCCACTGTCACTAAAAGTAGAAATTTTTATGAAAATACGTTGAATATATATTAAACTTCGAAATTATATTTTGAGATTATGCGACCCCAAAAGTACTACAAACTGAAATATGATCAGTACGCTGGTTTCCTCTTTCAATCAGCCTTGCAATGAGGGGTCGCAAGCAATAAGGTTGCATTTGGAAAAAAACATGTTGGGGTTGATTCCTGCTACCCCTGAAGGGTAATATTCTCCATATTGCTCACCAAATGTAGGTAAATAAATTTAAACTTTGACGTGTCTCGCGAATTTTCAGAAAAATCATTCACTCCTCCAGTAGCGAATTAATTCCAGTTGAAGTCTCCACCCTGTACATAGATGTTATTAAGTCCATCTCAAAGCCACCTTCGATTTTTATTCATTCCAAGGACTATTAGAATAGTTGTTAAAACGAGTTTTCGGCAAAAAAACTTTCGATACGATGAGAATTTCGATGGGGTTGTAATTAGAAAAACAGTTTGTTTTTTATTCACGCATCGAATGTCATGATAATATACTGAAGCTTCAAAAAAGAAAAATATAGTGCTTTGGAATTTGAGTTTTCCACTGAATCTGATGTGTGATTCGTGTCAATCAAACTCGGTTAACAGGCACTCTCTTTTGCGTTATTAATGTTTTCGACCAGTGGCGCAAAATTTAATTTTCTCGTTACATTTTTTTACGTGAATATCAACTGAACCGATTTCAATTAAATTCCAGGAATATGTAGGTAACCACTAGAAGCACTCAAATGTGCCACAGAATATATGGCATGCACACTTTTTTGGGACACCCTGAATAATCGGAATTATTTTCCTGGTTTGCGCCCTATGAGACAATTGAAGTCTGCAAAATATCAAAATCCTGACTCAACTGTTAACTGAGCTATAGAAAAAGGGAGGTGGGATGCAGGACCCTGTATATCAGATAAACCTTTTTTTTGTATCTAAATATATTACAAAAATCACTACCTATTGAGTATTGTTATTCAAATATGTCTAAATTTCGTCGTAATGATCGACCTACAACACGAAATAATAATTGATAGTGTCAGATATCGTATCACCGGAACGGGGCCATATACGATGTGTTTCTGAAATTTGGACGATATATGAAATGGGTAAACGAAAAAACAAAACGAAATAAAAGACTATGTATTTGCCAAAAATAATCACTTCGGAATATATTGAGCTTCAAAGTTTGCCTGAAACTTCTGTGAATCATTGATCAGAGATTAATTGGCAAACTCAAGATTTTGCTTTCGGCAAGTTGATTCATTTTGTCACAATCGGGTCGATTCTGTTCGGATCTTGTTATATTATTGCTAAGATAATAATATTGTTATGATCATAACATATAACAATATTGCTATGAAGTTCTGTATGCTGTTTGCAGAGTAACTGCCAGACCGGTTATAAGTTCAAGTGATATCAATATTGTTGAAAAATTGAGAATTTTTGAGCTGACAACACTGTTTTTAACTCATTGTTCGAGTCAGTTGAAGTGTTAGGTATCGAATTTGCCATCCTTTCATGCAGAAGAAGAGTTCATGATTATCTAACCTCCCAAATTAGTCAGTCCAGCACTGACATTTTACAAAATTATATTGTTCAAATCGAGAGATTTTGTATTTGCTGAATCTGGTCGTCGTTATGCGACTGGTGCAAGTAATCAATCATGTCCCCGAAAAGAGAAAACAACTAAAAGCCGGATGAAAATAATCGTGATTTTTTTTTTAATATTCTAGCAAAATAGCTTGATAAACTATCCATCAGGCAACTGAAATGGTTTTTCTGGTTTCTCTGATATGCCGAGATTGTAGTCTCATATTTCCTCTACAAATTGGAACTTCAAGAGAAGGTTTTCAAGTAGTTGGTCACAGTAGTGAACCTATCCTATATATTTGTAATCACCATTCTAAGTTTTTCAATAATTCTTCTACGACTTGAAACTTTGAGGAAAAGTTTTCGAGTGTTCTGTGACACAACTGAACTCTCATATGTTTTTAATCCACTATTTTCTGAATTTTCCTACAATTGGAAGAATTTGTAGTGCAAGAACAAAGAATTCACTACCTTGTTATAAGATAGCATCAAGCACAGAATTGATGTTGCCAAGATAGCAAGAAAGCTGACCAGATGTCATTGAAATTGACAGATCATATTGCCAAAAATCGATGATTAGAATTCCACTTTTTCGAATCTTGCTATGATAGCAATATCTTCTCTACAACCATATTGCTATTTGCGAACAGAATCGACCCGAATGTCACATACAACAGCCCATGTTATTTATCACTATAATTTCGGCAACACCCTGTATACTAGGTGAATATTCCATTCGTATATCACAGAGCCAGTAATATGGATTATGATTCCCTTTTGAAGTAAATTCGAAAATATATGATATTTCGTTTAAATTTTCAATCCAACTCATTCAAATTGGAAATTGTTTTTCAAATTTCTTATATGTCCCTCTCCACCTCATTTTGAATATAAATCGTACTCGCATGCCTATTGATAATACATGCCATTCTCGAATGCCTTACTTTTTAAAATCAACGTGCAATTACACGTGCAATCACATAATTGTATCGATGGTTCTGTATATACGTACTGTATATTAACCTTCATTGATAGTTAGGATGATGACAGTTGTTTTTCATCTAGAAGTTGTCATTGTTATCTGGTTTGTCACTTTTGGGAATAAAGAGTAATCACATTGAAACTATGTATTATATAACATATAACATGGTGGCAGCTAGACGAGCCTGAAATTGCCTCTTACTGTAATAAAGAACGAGTGCGATGCCGCAGCGTAGAACTCGTCAAAGATCTGACAACTTGGTGAGTCCAACGACTCTTACTACTTCAGTAGAGAATGCACATTCAAACCAACCCATTCCAAACGTTAATGTTCCATTGTACCAAATCCCTGCACCAGAGCAGTTCTCCTTCAAACCTGTCGATTGGAATCAATGGGAACTTCGATTCAGAAGATTTCAATCAGCAAGCGGACTAAATCTTAAATCAGATGAAGATCAAATAAATTCGTTGATCTACCTCATGGGGCCGCAAGCCGAGCAGGTATTTACGTCGTTCAATCTCTCAAATACAGAAAATATCGACTTTGATGTGGTCCTAAGAAAATTTCGCATGCATTATCTACCATCCAAGAATATTATCTTCGAACGTTTCTCGTTTCATACTCGTTTTCAAGAAGATGGGGAATCTGTTGAAGAATACATCACAGATCTTCATACTAAAGCCAAGAATTGTGATTTCCCACCAATCTATCATGACGAAGCTATCAGAGACCAAATAGTTGTTGGTATAAGGGACAGAAACGTTGCAGAAAAACTTCAAATGAATGAAAAACTCACTTTAGAAGTTGCCATTAACACTGCTAGACAAGCGGAAACAGTTAAAGCCCAGCAAAAGGTATTTTCTAATCCCAATATCGCAGTAAATGCTATAGGGTCGAGCAGGATTAGCCATTTTCCAAAGAAAATGCTTGAAAATGATACAAAATCTTGTCACTGGTGTGGAAATGCTGAAGTACATGGGAAACAAAAATGTCCAGCAAAAAATTCCATTTGTGGATATTGTCAGTTGAAGGGACATTTTGCGAAAGTTTGTTTACGTAAAAAGAACAAATCCGTTAACAACATCGATGAAGGACCTGACGCTGAACCTGCAGTGAGAGAAAATACACATGATGATCTATTTGTTGGTGAAATTTCCTCTGATCTTCGTTCGAATTGGCAAACAAAACTCAATATTGGTAATCGCAATCTACTAGTTAAAGTAGATACTGGTGCCGATGTTAGCGTTATGCCACAAGGCATATTTCTCAAGTATTTTGGAAGAGAAAAACTTCAAGAACCAAATAAAATAATTTTGGGTCCAGGTGGAAACTCTTTAGATGTTAAAGGTGTCTTCAAAACCTCTATCAATATTGATAACAAAACAATTTTGGAGGAATTCTTCATAGTTCCCGGATCAAAACAAATTTTACTTAGTTACATTGCATCAGAACAATTGGGTCTTGTACAAAAACTTTTCCAAGTTTCAGCAAATGAAAGTTTGTTTGATCCATTCCAAAGATTTTCAAAGTTGTTCTCAGGCCTCGGGAATACTAATCAAGCATACCTCATCAAACTTAAACCGAATGCAGTTCCGTACGCCTTGAACGTTCCAAGAAGGGTAGCTTTGCCATTGCGACTCGCTGTCAAAGAGGAATTGGAAAGCATGTGCCAGAAAGATGTCATAGAACGAGTTGAAGGTCCATCACAATGGTGTGCTCCAATTGTTATTGTGCCAAAACCCAATAAGAAAATCAGATTATGTGTTGATTTCACTCAACTGAACAAAAATGTTGAAAGAGAAGCATTTCCAATGCCGGATGTAGAGATGACGTTAGCACAATTTGACGGTGCCCAATTATTTAGTAAAATTGATGCCAATAGTGGATTTTGGCAAGTTCCACTAGATAAAAAGTGCATGCAACTCACTACTTTCATCACTCCTTTTGGAAGGTTTCGCTTCAAAAGGCTTCCGTTTGGCCTTACCACTGCTCCTGAAATCTTTCAAAAACAAATTGGGCAACTACTAGAAGACATTGATGGTGTCATATGTCATATGGACGATGTCGTGATTCATGGAAAAAATATAGAGGAACATGACAGGCGATTGTTTGTTGTATTACAAAGACTTCAATCCGCAGGTTGGACTCTTAATTCTGAAAAATGTAGCTTCAGAAAAACTTCATTACAAATTTTGGGCCACAATGTATCAGACAAAGGTATTTTGCCCGACCAATCAAAAATTGATGCTGTTTTGAAGATGTCTCCGCCTGAAAATGTAACTGAAGTCAAAAGATTCATGGGTATGGTAAATTTCATGGGTAAATTCATACCCAATTTGTCTACATTGGCGAACCCATTATACGATCTTTTGCGAGACAAGAACGAATGGAGCTGGCATGAACCCCAAATGTCTGCTTTTGAAAAAATCAAAGAAATGATCACTTCACCTCCTGTTCTGGTTTTGTATGATGTATCAAAGGATATCAAGTTATCAGTCGATTCTTCTTCATATGGATTAGGCGCAGTGATGTTACAAAAACATTATGAAGAATATAAGCCAGTAGCTTATGCTTCCAGAACACTAACTAATGCCGAAAAGAACTACTCGCAAATAGAAAAAGAGGCAACTGCTGTAGTTTGGGGATGCGAAAAATTTTCAAACTATATAATTGGAAAATCAATATCAATCGAGACAGACCATAAACCACTAGTCTCTATTTTTGGTCAGAAAGATTTAGATAGGTTATCACCAAGACTGCAAAGATTAAGAATCCGAATGATGCGATATGATTATGAAATCTATTACACACCTGGAAAACATTTAGTCATTGCTGACACACTTTCTAGAAGTCCTATAGAAATTAATGACAGTTCACCAGAACTACAAGAAGAACTTTTGGCCTATGTTCAATTTGTACTTGAGGACTATCCTGCTTCAGATAAACGAATGGCTGAAATAGTGATCGCACAAAACGAAGATTTAGTTTGTTTGGAGCTGATAAGATACTGCAATAGTTCCTGGCCTTCGAGAACCCAAATCTCCCAAGAAGCTATTCCTTTTTGGGAGCACAGATATAATATAATTATACAAGAAAGTGTTTTGATGAAAGGTAGTCAAATTATAATTCCGACCTGTCTGAGGAGAGATATTCTGGACAAAATTCATGCAGGTCATCAAGGAATAACTAAATGCAGAAGAATGGTGAAACAATCAGTTTGGTGGCCTGGCATATCTATGCAACTAGAAAATTTAATAAAAAATTGTGAAGTCTGCATAAGGAATGAACCAGATCCCACAGAACCTTTACTTTCCACAGATTTTCCTGATAGGCCTTGGAAAATTGTTGGAACTGATTTATTCAAGTTGAATAATGATTGGTATATCATAGTAGCAGACTACTACTCGAGATATTTTGAAATAGCGAAATTGGAGAACTGTACGTCTGCTAGTATCATTATACATCACAAATCCATTTTTGCCAGACATGGGATCCCGGAAATAATAAGAAGTGATAGTGGAAGTCAATTTTCTCAGAAGATTGATTCGAAATATAACAAATTCGCGAATGAATATGGATTCCAATTAATAACATCAAGTCCACATCATAAACAAAGTAATGGATTCATCGAAAGCCAAGTGAAAAATTTCAAAAAACATTTTCTTAAATCTAATGATCCATATCAAATGATGCTTAATCTAAGATCAACTCCTTTGGAATGTGGTTATTCTCCGGCAGAACTCTTAATGGGGCGGAAATTGAGAGGCCTTGTTCCCATGTCAACAAATCAGTTGAAACCTACCCTCCCAGATTCAGAAAAACTCCAGGAAATTGAGAGAATGAGAAGAGTACGTCAGAAGAAAAACTTTGATGCGTCTCACAAAATTACGAATTTAGAAGATTTGTCAATAGGAAGTAGGGTCTGGGTATCTGACCTTAGGAAGGAAGGAAGAATTATAAGAAAACATGAAACTCCAAGATCATATGTAGTACAAGTTTTGGATAACATCTATCGGAGGAATCGAAAATTTCTTCATCTTCTACCTAACTGATCTTCGTAGTACTTGAAGGGGAAGATGTAGTATATACGTACTGTATATTAACCTTCATTGATAGTTAGGATGATGACAGTTGTTTTTCATCTAGAAGTTGTCATTGTTATCTGGTTTGTCACTTTTGGGAATAAAGAGTAATCACATTGAAACTATGTATTATATAACATATAACAGGTTCCTCTCATTCCTTAAAGGATGCGATATTTTGACGTCATAATAGGGTCTCCCAAACGTCATTTCTGGACGTTTTTTTCGTCATGTTGAGACCAAAAATGACATCAATCTGATCGACGGTCATCTCACGTAGTGACGTATCTAATTTTTCTTGATTCTACATCAGAGCAGTTCAAAGATTTTAAACTTCCCAATTATTCTCTTATAACTCAGAGGTTTCTTCATGAAAGATCATTATTTATCATTTATTCGTGGATGAACTAGAACTAGTTGTTATTATATGATGAGATTTCGGAAAAGCATCGCCAAAAACGAAAAAAAAAAAAATGTTGTAAGATACGTCACTAGGTAAGATCATGTTCAGATACGCCCATAAATATTGAGTGAATTCAAATGAATAACAGATCCAAACATTTTTATTGATGAAAACACAAAAATTCATTCGACTTGTATAATACCTCACAATACTCCTTTCAGTACCTTGAGAAATCACCCGAGATATCTAAACTTCCGCGGAAAATCCGATGTGAGATACGTCACTGTTGAAATTTTCAACAAATAATGAAAATATATATCTCACGTACTGACGTAACTCCTATAGTTAGGTCACTTCGTGAGATTTGGTAGTCCAATAATTTGAGATAGGCTGAGTATTCGATATTTAATTACACGAAAACCATTGAATATTGAGCTACGCCACTTTGTGAGATCATAGAGTACCAGTGGCGTAACTACTATACCGCGAAACCCCGCGGAGGCGGAGGGCCCGTTCCACGGAAGAAGCCCCGGGGCCCTGGGCCCACCATCCACCACTCAGCCAAATTAGTTGATACATGAATATTTTCAATAATGAATATGAGACAGAAATAATTTCTCCATTTCTGCGAATAGTGCAGGCATGTGTTTTTCCGTGTGGGTCCAGGGTGATGTGTGAAATCAACGATACAATCCAATTATTCCAAATGGAGAAGTTGATTAAAACTAATGGTGCTTCAAAAAGAAGAAGGAAACAAAAGTTAGAAGATGAGAAGTGTAAAATTTCCAAGATTATCACGTTCTTTACGAATACTACTACTGTTTCGGATAATACAGTTGAATATTATGATGAATGTCCTTCAAGTAGTAGCAGTAAGATGATTGAAACAGGAATGGATGTTGACTCTGCAATTATTATGGAAGAAAAACTATTATTCCAGATTTTTTGTGATTTTCTCTCCTCGTTTCTATAAAATAAAAACATGAATATTATTTCAATAAACGTGTAGTAAGGACAAATCAGATGATTTGCCCCAAAATGTCACTGCGTTTGAAGAAATTTCCTATCGAAAACTTCACTAGCTTGTCAGTGACAATTTGTATTGAAAAAAGTTTGGAGAAGAGAAATAAAGGTATATAGAAAAAATATCAAATTTTTACTTAGCAAATGACGAGACTCCTGCTCCTAGGTACTGTATTCGAAACTGTAGGTACAGATGGTGTGAATATAAAAAGTATTATAACTGAAATCGACGAGGAGCCCATACCTGACTTGAATGCAAGATCTCCTGGAAATGGAACTGAGTCAGATGATTTATTACTGGATGTATTAATCAAAGAATCATTTCCTTTTGATAAAAGGAATTTCAGTGGCCGAGAATTGAGCAACACGATAAAAATGTTTATTGTTCGTAATGACCGGTCTCAGTGGTCTCAACCAGATATAAATTTCCCAAAAGAGGAATTTCTCTAATCTTTATCATTCACAGAAAAGTCATGCTGGGCAAATTATTCCAAGAAAATGGTTTGTGTAAGTCACCCAAAGAAAATAAAGAGTATTGTGAAGCTTGTTGGTTATTCAATATAACTAATAATAATATATAATAATAATAAACTTTATTCATGAAATAAGAATAATTGTAAAGAGTAGTTACATATGAGTAGTAGTATAAATAAAGTTGGTAATCAATAAGTGCGATGCACTTGTTTCGATTATAGGTAAGAATATATAGGAACAATGAAATTACAATATGTTCATTAAAGGTAACAACTGCCATAAAATACTATCAAATGCTATAAAATGCTGTAAAATAGAATGTAGACAATAAAAGAAATAAAATACTATACAGATACAATAAATGCAGAAAGCGCAATAAAATGCAGAAAAAATACAATAAAAAAAAATTTTTCCTTATGATTATAGTTGAGGTAAGAAGGAGATGGTATATAATTTAGTCATTGTTTTTGCCATTTTGACTCTATCAAAGTAGTAAAATACAATCTAGGAGTCTGGAGTAAAAAAAATCTCAGTTGTGTTTTGAATGTTTTTTTGTTGCTAAGAGATTTTATGTTTCCGGGAATAGAGTTGTATATTTTAGTGCCGATATAAGAGTAACTTTTCTGTGATAGTGATTTTTTCACTAATGGTTGCATTAGTAGTTGACGACCTCTGGTTTCATACTGGTGGTCGGGATGAGGTGCTTTATCTTCACTAAAATGATATCTTATACACACATTGAAATAAAATAGCTGGCGAATATCCATGATCTGTGATGTACTATATAGGTCATCAGAGGAGTATCTACGCGGTTTTGACATAATTATTTTTAGGAACCTTTTTTGTAGGATTTCTAATGGATTTATGTATATTCGCGCAGCTGTGCCCCATGCCTGTATTCCATATCTGAGGTGGCTTTCTACAAGTGCAAAGTACAGTGTTTTCAATTGTTCCGGTGATAAGTATTCTTTCATATGTTTGAAGGAAAAAATTATTTTTTGTATTTTTTTTATCGTGTAGTCGACATGTCTATCCCACCTCAGATGTCGATCGAGATATACACCCAGATATTTAAATTCTTCCACTGACTGGATACCATATTCTTTGTCATTTATGCTCATATTAATTTGTCCCATGTCTGTCATACCAGCAGCATTACAGCTGAAGGGTAGGAATTTGGTTTTGTTGAGGTTCATTGTAAGGAGTTTGTGATCAAACCAGTCCTTTATTACCTTGAGGTCTTTTTCGACTTTCTTCCTTAAATTTGGCCAAGTATCTGCTTCATAAAAAACAGCAGTGTCGTCTGCAAATCCTATGATATCACCAGTTATCTTCAAGCTGAATAAGTCATTAATATAAATATTGAATAGTGTTGGACCCAAAACCGTTCCTTGTGGTACTCCGTATTCAATATTTAATTTTTGACTTATTTTGTCTCCCACTCTAACCACTTGCTTTCTTGTGTTTAGATAACTTTTGAATAAACTCAACACCATTCCTCTGATACCTGAGTCTTCTAATGTTCGAATTAATAACGTGTGGCTTACAGTGTCGAACGCCTTACTTAGGTCTATAAACAGGCACAAACTAGGCCTTCCATTTTCTAGAGACGTATGTATTTTTTTGGTTAAGTATGGCATCCACAGTTGAGACTTTTTCCCTAAAGCCAAATTGTTTCTCAGACAACAAGTTGAATTTATTTATGAATGAACTCATTCTGTTTTTTAGGAGTCTTTCAAATATCTTCGCCAAGTGACTAATAAGAGAAATTGGTCTATAATTACTGACAGATGTTCTGCCACCATCCTTAAATACCGGCACTACAACAGAACTCTTGAAGGCATCAGGCCATATTCCTTTTTCAATGCACTTATTTATTATGAATGTCAGTGGTGCTGAGATATGTCCTGAGACCTTTTTCAAAAGTTCTGCCCTTATGTCGTCAAGTCCTGGAGATTTATTGTTTTTTAGTTCACTTATAAGATTGCATATTTCTTTGGAATCTGTAGGCGCTAACTGCATAGAGTTAGGCAAGACCTTTGAAGTGTTTTTAAAGTGAGGGTTCCTTTCGATTTTTTCGGCAAGAATTCTTCCAAAACTTACAAATTTACTATTGAATTCGTTTGCTATTTCCACATCGTTTGTCAGTGGATCCCCATTTTCATTTACGATAGTGTCGATATTGAATTTTTTTTGTTTCCTCCCACATAGTTTTCGTACCATGTCCCATAAATATTTTGCGTTAGTTTTATTTTTTCTTAGCTGTTGCTCGTAATAATTTTTTTTGGTTTCCTTCAGCTTGTTCGTGAGTTTATTTTTGTGCAATTTATAGTCATTTTTTAAAATTTGATTTTCAGGATGAGTCTTTAGTTCTTTATGCATTTCGTTTTTCTTGTTAATCATTCTAAGCAGACTGTGTGTGAGCCATGGTGCAAAAGGCGTATTTTTGCGTTGGACCATTTTTTTTTCTGTGCAATTTTTCATTGCTAATTTTACTTCCCTAATGAAGGCATTTGTTGCTGCATTTGGATCTTCTTGTGAATAGACAGACTCCCATGAGATTTCTTGAATAGTTTTGGTAAATTTCTTATAGTTAATGTACTCTTTATACCTATTTTTGTGTTGATCTTTTGATTCTTCTAATATGATTTGTAGAATGACTGTATCATGATCAGTGATTTCAGATTTTAGTATCAGTGGGATAGTCATATCAATTCTATGGTGAAGTTTTGATTTGAGAAAGATATGGTCTAGACATGTTTTTTGTCTTGTGGGATTGTTAATCATTGAAATGTACCCGAATTCATTAAGTATATTCATGTATTCAAATTTGGTCACACTGTTTTCTAGAATGTTTATGTTAATATCCCCAATAAAAATATTATACTCAAATGTTTGGGTTTGATTTTCCTCAAAGTACTCCTGCATACTTTGGAGAAAATCATTTACATCAGACGCTGGTGAGCGGTAACAAGCGGTTATACATATATTTTCATGCCCAATATCAGCCCTAAGGAAGTTTATTCCACGTTTAGATATAACTGTGTGTTGAAAGGAAATATTTTTTTTCAGGTATATTACTGTTCCGTCATTCTGATTGTATTGTCCTTGATTATAAATTAAATTATAACCTGGTATATTATATAGCTCTGGATTTGGTAGGTGCCAGGTTTCAGACAATACTAAACAATCAAAATGGAAGTTAATGTTATCCAGTAATATTTTAAACTCATCATAATTTTTACCCAGACTCCGTATATTGTTATGTAGAATGGTGAAATGTTGGGTTTTATTAACATCCAGAACTTCTTTACACTCATGACATTTATCTAAAGTGAACGTATTGATATTATCCACTTCAAAGTCACGTAAATATGGATCCATATCAGTTTAAATAGTGAAATTAAATAGACAAATGTAAATTATCATTGGGGAAAAAAAAATAAAAATAAAAAAGGTCAGTAATTACAAGGGAATAGAATAAGGAGCACCTGAGTTTGGGAGAGTTCCAGTGTTCTATATTTCACTTCCTGGTAAGTCTTGAATTGGTCCTGGTGAACTAATAGTTCATGGAAAGGAGGGACTTCTGACTGGAAATAAGGTTTGTCTCGAGGGGGCCCCAAATGATTTTGGCAGGGGGGAGGAGGGGCAAAATATAAAGTTACGCCACTGTAGAGTACAAGAATATAAGTCACTTGACGAAGTATCCCAAATTCCGATTTTTATGAGATACGTCATTCATTACGTGAGATGACCCACGTGATGTTCCTCTGATACCTGTGTGTGGGGTGCGGGGTGGTTGGGCAAGGAAACAATCGTTAAATCAACCTTTACCGAACTTAATTTCTATTTATATACAATGTTAATAAACGAGACTGAACACATAATCGCGGGCCAATCGTCTGCCAATAAATCGGCATACTTACCTTGCTTTGGCAAACTTTTCCACTTTGTCTTGTGGGTTTGTTTATTCGATGCTTGTGGAGAACATCGTTTGGTCGTGTTTGTAGTGTGATAAAATTGTCTGGATAACAGTCTAATAAAATTGTATGCAGTTCAACAAAAATATGGCACAGTATAGGTAGGCATATAGGTTTCAATTGCATTACTGTAAATATTGACTGCTTCTATTTGGGTGAGTCGAATCACTGTTGATTAAATCATTGACACAATAAACGTTAAAATCATTATTGCATCAGTGAAATTATGTTGATTATTCATGTTCTGCTATTCGAATCTTATATCATCAAGATATCAGGGCATGTATTATTTCATAGGTGCTCAAAGAAAAAACGTTGGATCAGAAAATCGATAGCGCCAAATTATTCAACATCAAAAGTTGCTTCGAATATGTCCTTTCTATTTTGTCATAAATGCATTTTCAACGCCAGAAAAAATAAAAATTAATGAATGAATGCCTTAAAGTTTGAATGACGTCAATGGTTCAATTGATTTACCAATATATTTCAGAAGTTGGCTTTCATTATAACGGTTTGCAAGAGGATAAAATTACATGAAGAATGTTTTTTTCCTGGTTGAAAGTCAGTTTTTTATTCTGAAAGTAAAGAATCACTTTATCAAAATTAGTTTTGATTACTCCAAGGGCTTCTAATTGGGTTTCACCACTAGACAAAATAGTTAAATCGTCTGCGAAGGCAGTGAAAAAAGTACTCAAGCTGCTATCAATATCATTAATATATAAGATGAATGAAAGAGGACCCAAGGTACTACCTTGTGGAACACCAATATCCACAACCAATTCATCTGATCGTTCTCCTGAACATCCAACAAATTGCTTCCTTTCGCTGAGATAAGATCTCAAAACTTGATTGCTTCGACCGCGAATACCATAAGCTTCTATAGAAGATAAAAGAATTTCGTGGTCGACACAATCAAATGCTTTTTTTCTGTGACGGGAAAAAAGTTTGGCATTTCATCTCTGTTGGCAGGTTATAAAATGTCACTTTTCATAAATTACTTTTTTCCCGTGGGAAAAAAGTGAGTACTTTTTTCCCGGATATATATCACATATATATATATATACTCTGTTAATGGCTTTTGTTGTGCTATAGTTCCGAAAAATGAGTCAATAATACCGTCTCCGAGAAAGAACTGCACGTCCTTTTATCTTCCATTCGACTTTCGTCGCGGTTTCGTATATTACTAGACAACTACTGAATTCGCAATTTTTCAAAATCAAATCACAGAATTGAACTGACAGAAAGTGACATCAGATATTTGATTACTTCAAAAGAATGATAAAGATGTCTATAAAACGCAGGTGTCCCTACTGTTAAAAACTTGAAATTTCACGTCGATAATTTTCAGATTTCGAAATAATGTAATATCTTCTCAATATTGATTCGTCCTTTCTTCTGTCACAAAAAAAAATAGTGTATTATACACAGGAAAAATGTCAGATTTTAGCTCACGGTTTTTTGTCTCCCTCCGCTACGCGTCGGAAGACAACACAACCTGGAGCTAAAATCTACTACTTTTTTCCCTTGTATAATAAATAACTATTGTGAGATCGACAAATAGTGCCAATACTTTGTTTTGTTTATCGAAATTTTTGTATATGTACTTCAAAATCTGCAGAAGAGCAGTTATTGTCGATTTTTTCTCACGAAACCCATGCTGATAGGATGATAAAATTTGTTGATTGTCTAAAAAGGCCGAGATTCTAGTAGCTAGCAGTTTTTCGAATATTTCTGAAAATACTGATAAGATTGCTATAGGGCGATAATTACTGATTCGTGTGCGATCACCTTTCTTGAAAAGAGGGAGTATTTTCGCTAATTTAAGTATACTATTCATAAAATAACATTTTCTGTATAAAATTATGCGCAGATTCTGACAACAATTGATGAACATACAGTGAAGATAATCAAATCTCCTATGTATCAGATTCACTCTACTTCCTTAGAAAGGGTATACAAAATAAAATTTTTGAGATTTTGTGCATGAAGATTAGGTATTCATATACAAAACCACGACTATTCAGACTATGTCACGTGAACTGAATCTCAAATCGTTGGAAACAAGAAGAACTCACGCAGATCTTTGTTTTGTATTCAAACTCCTCAATGGACTTATATCGTGTCCGGAATTACTCGAATCAATTAACTTCAACGTTCCAAACAGGAATCTTAGACATAAATTGTTATTCAACTTACCATTGAAATTTTACATATTATGGCAAGCAGGCACCCTTGGAAAGAACTCTGAAGTTTTTGAACGACGTACATCAATATATTTGGATTGTCTTACAATATGTTGAAGAAATCATTGAATAGCTTGTAAGTAGAAGTGAGTGGCATTTGATTAGTCATCGAATTAGTTATTGTTAGTTTCATAGGATTTCTAGTCTCATCTATACCATATATCTATGTGTAAACTAGTTACATAGCCATTGTTGGGTAGGCATACGTTTCATATACTTATTTATGTGTCTGGCACATTCAAATGTGTTATTTTTTCAAAATTTATACTGTGATGGGGCTTATCCCGTGAATAAATGGATAAATAAATGAAAAAAAATATTGCCCTATATCTTTTTCCACAGCAATATTTTATCAATGCATATTCGGTCCCATCGCCATATTTTTTTTTATAGCTTGAAGCGCACGCAAGGGAATCCCTATAATGTTCAAAGAACATCGTGCGTTCCTAGGGGGGATAGGGATAGGAGGTAGGTATTGGATTTTTTTTGAACTTCTGGAGATTATATGTTGTTGGGAATACTTCCACAGGCAATGAATTCCAGAGCCTAGCCGTTCTATGGATGAAGGAGTCTTGATAAAGTGCTGTTCGACATCTTTCGAGGTTGACAAAGAAAGGATGTGCTGACTGGACTTGTCTAGTTCGTCTGATTGGTATTGCTAGTGAAGGGATGATAGCAGAGATTTCCGAAGAACATTTCCCGTGGAAGTATCGATAGAAAAGTAAAAGGTCGCCGACCTTTCTACGGTGTTCCAATGATGTCAAAGAGTGAGTGAGTGTGGCGTCACCCACCAGGCGGATGGCTCTTCTCTGGATGGAATCTAAAAGCATCAGCGTATGTTTTGGTGCTGAACCCCATATGTGGGAACAGTATTCTAGAACAGGCCGTATCTGCGCCTTGTAGATCATGAGGAGCTGTTGAGGTGTAAAGTAGCTTTTCGCACGGAACAAGAATCCGAGTTTTTGTGAAGCAGCTTTTGTGATGGATCTCTCATGATTATCCCATGAAAGAGTGTTGCTGATGGAAATACCGAGCATAGATATGGTGGGCTTGGTGGGGATGGTGGTGCCAGACATTACAATGTCGGGCATACTGGGTTCCGCCTTTCTAGAGAAAATACAGGCTTGACTTTTGATGGCGTTGAATTCAACTAGGTTGTTGGTTCCCCAGGCTGTGATTTCAGCAAGGTCTTCATTGACAGCATTGACCTGCCTGCGCCGTGAGTTCTTAGTTTCCTGGGAAGAAATGGGAATTCTGGAAGAGAACGCAGTATGGAGGGTACTATCATCTGCAAAGCTGTGGATGGGGCAAGTTGTTACTCCCAACAGATCATTGATATGAAGAAGGAATAATGTTGGTGCCAAAATTGATCCTTGTGGAACGCCGGAATTGATGCCAATTGTATCAGACGATACACCGTCCACCACCACATGAAGCGATCTGCCTGAAAGAAAACTCGATAAGAGATGGCATAGCTGAGGTGGTAAGCCGTATGATGGTAGTTTGTGGAGTAGTCCTTTGTGCCAAACACGGTCAAATGCTTTCGATATGTCCAACGCGACAGCTAGAGATTCCCCGTGTTTTTCTAATGAAGTTTGCCATAAATGGGTGACGTAGGCAAGTAGATCTCCAGTAGATCTTCGGTGGCGAAAGCCGTATTGTCTATCATTAATGATTCCCGAGCTCTCCAGATATTTGATAAGCTCAATATTGATGGCTTTCTCCATCACTTTGGAGATAACTGATAATAGGGCAATGGGCCTGTAGTTGTTGGGCAGATTCTTGTTCCCTTTTTTGGGGATTGGTTGGACTCTAGCTGTCTTCCAGCATGATGGAAAAATACCCGACCTGTACGAGACGGTAAACAACTTGCAGAGAATCGGTGTTAATTCTGGTGTATATTTTGTCAGGATAATGGGTGGAATTCCATCAGGACCGTTAGCCTTATTCGTTTTGAGATCAAGCAAAATTCGTCTGATAGTGCGTTGACGGAAGACGATTTCGGGCATTCGACTCTCAATGGGTGGAATGTCTGGCGGCACTTTTCCTTGGGAATCTAAAATAGAGTTTGCTGCGAAAACCTCTGCAAAAATATCTGCTTTCTCCTGCGATGTTGTTGCTAATGTGCCGTCGGGTTTGGACAGTGGTGGAAATGAACTATTAGTGAAATTTCTTCCGACCGCTTTAGCAAGGGACCAAAACGAACGAGAGCCATTGGGACAATCTATGAGTTCCGATCTTATCTTGGCATTGTATGTTTCCTTCGAAGCATCTATTGTTTGGCTGCAGTTATTTCTGGCATCGACGTATTCTGCTCTAGTCGCGAGGTTAGGGTTTTTGCGCCAGCGATGGTAGGCTGTTTGTTTCAAGGCAACAGTTCTAGAACAATTTTTGTTGAACCAGGGTTTCGATGGTGATGATATTTTCGAAGAGGGAGCCCTTAGCTTATGTCCCAATAGTAATGACCCACCCTGTATACATACAGGGTGTCCCGAAATTAGCCTGCCATACTTCAGTGGGAGATTCTTCGGCCAGAAATAGGAAGAAAAGTTTCAATTAAGATATGTCGAAAATTGGATCCTAAGGGAGCTACGGCTCTCATAAAGGGGGTTCCTGAAGATGATATTTCCTGAATATTTCCGAAACGTCGTGTGATAGCATGCATGATGCAATCCGGTACAAAAACTTCACTGTCTATACCCATATCTGTCCCTTTCCCACCGCGATGATTATTTCTTTCCTCTTGCCTATAGGCGCTAGTCGAATGACATTGACGTTTCAAACCTGTTGTGTGACTTTTTCAAATAAAATCTTGCATAGAATATTCAGACCCACAGCAACAACACTGAACAGTGATTCTAATTCCAGATAAACAACGATGGGCTCGTCCAGCGGCGGCAAGAAGAAGTACACGACGTTTCGTTCTCGGCAGCGCGCCAACCTCAGCTTTTTCATCGTCGTCGTGTTCTTCGGCGTGTTCGGCGTCATCGTATTCACCGAGATCTTCTTCATCGACGAGAGGGGGCGCGCTGGTGGTGGTGTGCTCGTCAGGCACGGCTCGCTGGCCAATCAGCGCATGCAGGACAAGCAGGACTACGACGACCAGTTTCAGGTGAGTGCATTAGGAACAATGAAATGTATGTAAACAACTGGAAGGGACCCACTATGAACGACGAGTGAGGCAAAAATATTTTTCAGGCAACCCGCAGTGTTTACGGATACCTATCTCTCTCTATCTTGTGTTGGCTAATGGGAAGCGGTCGCATAATTTGAAATATTTTCTCGTTTTTTGCTTCTATTTAAGAGTAAACGTGATTAAATAAAAATATTCATTCATGAAAAAAAATAATGTTGTAATCAATTATCATTAAAAAATTATTACTGATTTTTTTATTGACTTTAAAATGAAATTTCAATATTATTCTTACATGATCAGGAAGTCAAATGAATACAAAATTGAAATTATATATTTTTATTCAAATTTCACAATATATTGTACAGGGTGAGCGAAGCACAATGTCTCAGAACTATCAGAAGGAAAAGAAAAACGATAGGAAAAATTTGAAAAGAGGTTCTTGAATGGTATTGATGAGTGCATTTTGAGCATAATTTCCATAGGTTCCCATTCCTCCATTAGGTCACTCATTAATTGTCATTACTATACCCACTGTTGGAAATTGATTGAACTACTTATTCTTTCATGTTTGAAATGTTTAGGTCTCTCCTTTTTACTTTTTGTCTCAGTGTGTTCACTTTTCTCCTCAATACAATATCCTTCTCTGATGAAACAGTTTGAGTTTCTTTATTGATCAACTTCGAAACTTGGGAGCTGGAAGTGGTAGGCAAGTCAAAGTCAATAACATGGAAAACTTCTTCCTTTGGACCCAAGTTATGAACGTCCACAGATGCATCCTGAAAACAAATTACTAGCTAGTTTTTTTATTTTAAGTGCAAACATACTTCTTTTTCATTATCAATCAACTAGATACCTATGAGTTTTCTTATTTTCCTAGGGGAATCAGCATTTTTTTATAACAAATGCTGAGGAAATGAAAATATACTGGGTACAGCATCTGCTTTCAAAAACCTAGCAGTACCTGGTATGCCTGAATAATCTGTTGGCAGGAAATGCTCCCCACAAAGCTTGCTGCTTTTAGTTGGAGTCCAATTCTCACTAGGAACTGCCTTTATCCATAATTCGAGAATGTCTGGTCTTTTGAATGGAAAACTGCAATAAATAATATTACTCAATATCAATATGGAAGTATTTAACTTTGACAAATAAAATAGGTATAGTTTTTGAACATACTCTGAGACTGGACATTGTAAACCTAACTGATGATCATTTCATGAAGTATATTCATTTTACTTGGTTCTTTGGGATTTTCTCTCCTCGTTTCTATAAAATAAAAATAAAAGTATTCGTATTATTTCAATATATTTGTAGAGGGACAAATCAGATGATTTGCCCCAAAATGTCACTGCGTTTAACAAATTTTTCTATCAGGGAGTCTAAAAGAAAAATCCAGTAGCTTGTCAGTGACAATTTGTTTGAAAAAATTTTTGAAGGAAAGAAATATAGATATATTGAAAAAATATCGAATTTGTACTTATCTTTGGACGTTTCGGGACCGATTCTGCTCCCGTTCTCAACATGTAAATGCAAATTATTTTTCTTTGAAAGTTGTGCTGCGTATAGTTTGACACTTTTCAATGTCATACTGATGTTGGCATATGAATGAGTGATTTTAGTCTACCAATGAGTTACAGGATGTTTTCATTAATTGATCTTGAATCTACCATTTTCATGTTCAGTTTTCAGTAGTGAATTCCATGTTCTATCAATATCAACTGAACAGGATGCTATTGTCTCCGTTTAGAAGAATACAAGCGGATTCCTTTATTTTTCTTTTTTGTTTGTTATCTTCCTTTCCTATGATTTTGATATTATTCCACTGTGCCATATGTTGTCCATCTTCAGTGGAATAATATCAAAATCATAGGAAAGGAAGATAACAAACAAAAAAGAAAAATAAAGGAATCCGCTTGTATTCTTCTAAACGGAGACAATAGCATTGCTTCCTGTTCAGTTGATATTGGAACATGGTATTCACTACTGAAAACTGAACATGAAAATGGTAGATTCAAGATCAATTAATGAAAACATCCTGTAACTCATTGGTAGACTAAAATCACTCATTCATATGCCAACATCAGTATGACATTGAAAAGTGTCAAACTATACGCAGCACAACTTTCAAAGAAAAATAATTTGCATTTACATGTTGAGAACGGGAGCAGAATCGGTCCCGAAACGTCCAAAGATAAGTACAAATTCGATATTTTTTCAATATATCTATATTTCTTTCCTTCAAAAATTTTTTCAAACAAATTGTCACTGACAAGCTACTGGATTTTTCTTTTAGACTCCCTGATAGAAAAATTTGTTAAACGCAGTGACATTTTGGGGCAAATCATCTGATTTGTCCCTCTACAAATATATTGAAATAATACGAATACTTTTATTTTTATTTTATAGAAACGAGGAGAGAAAATCCCAAAGAACCAAGTAAAATGAATGTACCACCTCCTCGATTAACCTACAGACAGTATCATGAACTATATTTTTCAAAAATTTGAGAACAATATTCAACTTACCCATGGAATGCTAATTTCCTTTTGTTTTGTTCATTCTTCTTGCATCCAAAGGCGACACAATAAATCACCATTGTTTATCAATACTAATCACAAACCTTCTCAACAATCAGTTCAGTGTTCACAACAACAAATTCAGTCCTTGTTACAACAAAACACGCCACATGAATAGATATTTCACCTCGTATTTCACATGAACTAAGACAATGAACTTATGTCTTCACTTTCTTGCCTGTGTAGATGACAGAAAAAATTTTTTACTACTTTAATTATTAAATAAAAGAAAATTTATACACCAATCCACCATTAAACAACACGAGTTGGAAGAGGACAGGTATCCGTAAATCATGCTATCTTTGTTGCAGCTGCCCCTGACACACTTTGTGCTATTCGAGAGAACGATCGTATCCCTTCCAGTTGTATTGAGTTCATTGATTAGGAATGGTCGCGTGTCGAACAATGAACTCAAAATAAACACCTGGAAGGGAGACGGCAGTTCTCTCGAATGGCACAAAGTGTTTCAGAGGCAGCTGCAACAAAGATAGCATGATTTACGGTAACCTGTCTCTTTCCTACTCGTGTTGTTTGATGGTGGATTGGTGTTCACGTTTTCTTTCATCTGATAATTAGAGTACTTTAGATTTTTTTCTACCAAACAAATTGCGAAGTGACTCTTTTTTTTAGCTTCCTACGTTACCATGATACCTTGCACCAAACAATGTGCGAAGTAAAACAGTGCGCGAAGTACCTACGCTTCACGCATTGTTATGTAAAATATATGAGATATTTATACTTCAACTTTATAGTCCTCAATCGAGCAAACATCCACGGAATAATTTATTTCTGAATGTTCAACAATAACTTTGTTTTATCTCTTGGAGCGCATGGAAGGAAATTCCTATTATATTCGTGGAACCTAGGAAGGATAGGGGAAGGCTTTTTGAGCCAGTTCAACACTATTTTTTATTTCAAGCTGATCATATATTTTTACTTTAAAACTATATTTTTTGACGTTTGTAGAAAAAATTTTGTTTGCAACTCGAGCGCGAAATACTTTGGTCATCTCGACTATTTTTTCAACTCGGCTTCGCGCTCTAGATTGTAGATTGCAGTTATTCTTGGCATCAACGTATTCTGCTCTAGTCGCGAGATTAGGGTTTTTGCGCCAGCGATGGTAGGCTGTTTGTTTCAAGGCAAAAGTTCTAGATCAGTTTTTGTTGAACCATGGTTTCGATGGTGATGATCTTTTCGAAGAATGAGGTATGTATTTGTCCATTCCGAGCATGATGATCTCGGATATTTGAGCAGCACACTGTGAAGAGTCCTCAGAGTCAAAGCATATACTCTATGCCAAGGAAACTCGGAGAAAAACATGCATTGTAATGTTATATAAGACGTGGGGGTGCAGGAGCAAATGATGGAACGAAAAATGGGCAGGTTGTGGAGATGAGTGTGTGGTCAGAATTGCCAAGTGGAGCTCGTACATCTATGGTGTAGGGTGCTGAATTTTTAGTGAGGAATAAATCAAGTATGTTAGCTGAATGGTTATTGGCATCGGGAATTCGTGTGGGTTCTTTGATCAGCTGCTCTAAGCCGTGAGTCATGGCGAAAGCTTCGGCTTGTCGCCCAGCTTCATCCGTTCTGTTAGAGTGCACGAGCCAAGCAGTGTTGTGTACATTGAAATCGCCCATGATGATGATTTCTGCTGCTGGATGGTTCTGTTCAATTTGGTCAAGCTTCAGAGACAAGAATTCGAAGAGTTCTTCATAGGATGGATCATTTGGTGATAAGTAGAGACAACAAAGGTATTTGGTCTGTTTCTGGCTATCGAGTTTGAACCACATGACATAAGAACTTATTTGGTTCCAAAGTTTTTTCTCGTTGACATAAGAGATTCGTTTTAGAGTAGAGGCAGAGACCTTTCCTTGAATCTGAAACGTGTGTGGAGTTCGTACCCAGGACAGAGCAGATAGGTCGTATTGGTGGATGAATTGACCTGTGTCTCAGTTAGTGCCAATATGTCTGGCATTTCAATTTGAAGGTGTCGATGGACATCGTTGTTCTTACTTTGACCTCGGATGTTACATAGGTCTATCTTGAAGACTTTTTCAGTCGATGGTGAACCCCCTCTAGCACCTCTCGCCCGGAAATCCGAATGGAGAGGTATTTTACTTCCAGATAATTTTACTTAAGAGGACCTCATCATCGCTTATTCTGTATTGTTAGGTTGGGTCAGAGTCGTACCAGATGACGATCAAGGAGTCATCTGGAGACACCCCTGCACTGATGAGAGCCCAAAGCTCGAAATCGGTATGTAGGTAGTCTTGCGTCCCTGCACATTTTGGGCACAACTCAACATTTAGGAAAGAATCACTCGCAGCTGTATTCGTCGAATGGTTGCATAATATCAGGAGGATGTAATTCAATGTTCTGCGTGGCATGTAGCCAGGAAAGTAGTTGTTTTTCTCTCGTTATCTACCATTCTCGTTCATTCAATGAACTAATGTGGTAATGACTCTTATTTACAATCATATATGTAATGTTGTGTCATAACTAAGGTCATTGGAGGTTAATAATAATAATAATAATAATGCATTTATTCATTTACAGAAATACAATGGATATGCCTAAATGATAGAAAATGTAGTAAATAAATAAATAACAATACTCAATAAGTGATGAATCACTTGTTTCGAGAAGTTGATTTATATAGTTAAATATAATATATTCAAAACAATTTAAAATATCTAAATAATAATCTCAACTTAAATTTAAAATGTGTGTCTCAAACACAAACACAAGCGATTTACAAGCTTATAATGCGAAAAAGCAAACATACGTGTATATATACATATAATTTGGAATAAATAGAAAATTATAATAATTATAAGGAACTCACTTGAAATAATCATTTATGATATTTCGATCTTTCTCATTGATAAATGATTTCAAAGCTTTCTTGAACGAATGTTTATTCACTATATCTCTCATTTCTATAGGGAGAGTGTTGAACATTTTTGGGGCCATGTAGCTGTATGAGCGCTGACCTATGGATTTATTCATTTTCGGGATGATATGTTGGTGTTTGCGTCGTGTATTGTGCTCATGATTCGGTAAGACGAAGAGGTGGTTTTTACTGTGATAGTAAATGTTCAGGTTTAAGAAGAATAGTTGACGAACATCTAGCACAGAAACTTCAGCATATAACTTATCTGAAGGATATCGGTTTGTTTTCCGGAGAATTAATTTCAGGAATCTTTTTTGGATGACTTCAATTGGCCGTAGGTGAGTTCTTAATGCCCCACCCCAAGCTGCAATAGCATATCTTAAATGACTCTCGACAAGTGCATGATACAAAGTCTTCATTTTGTGGTAAGGTAGTATCGTTTCGAGGTATTTAAATCGATATAATATCGTTCTCAGCTTTTTGCAAACATATTGAATATGAATATCCCATTTTAAGTGTTTGTCAATATAAACACCCAAATATTTGACATGTTCAACTGACTTGATAATTTTACTATTCCTTTCATTATCCATTATGAGATGTTCGAAGGGGGGTTTATTGTATTTATTGCAGTTGAATGGAACGAAACATGTTTTTTCAAGGTTGACGGTGAGCAGTTTATGTTCAAACCAATTTTGCACTAATAAGAAGTCAGTTTCAACTAGAACTTTCAATTCTTCCCAAGAGTTGGCTCTATAGAAGATAGCAGTGTCATCTGCAAACCCAATAATATCTCCTCCACTTCTCAAGGAAAACAATCCATCCACATAAATATTGAATAGAGTGGGTCCCAAAATAGTACCTTGTGGAACCCCACATTCGATTACTTGTCGATCACTCAGAACATCGCACACTCTTACACTCTGGAATCTATCGAAAAGGTAACTTTGGAATAGCTTCAGAGCATTATTTCTGATGCCGTTATCTTCCAGTGTTTGCAAAAGTAATCGGTGACTGACTGTATCGAAAGCTTTTGATAGATCAATAAATAAGCAAAGACAGAACTTTTTTTCATCAAGTGCAATGGATATCTTTTCGGTTAATGCCATTATTGCATCTTGCGTTGATATTTTGTTCCTGAAACCAAATTGGTTATCAGACAGCAATATGTATTTTGTTATATATGAATGGAGTCTTTTCTTGATGATTTTTTCAAATATCTTACTGATATGTGTGATTAAAGATATAGGTCGGTAGTTTGTAGGAATTTTCTTATCACCTTTTTTGAATATGGGAATTACAACGCTTTCTTTCAGTACCATTGGCCACGTACCAGTATTGATGCAGAGATTCAGTAGATAAGTTAAGGGTTCCCTTATGTGCATTACAATTTCTTTCAGGGTTTCTGCTCTGATATCATCTATACCAGTAGATTTCTTCATTTTGAGCTCATTTATAACTTCATGTATTTCAAAGACATCCGTAGGAGACAAGACGAATGAATTCACAATAGATTTTCTCTCGGGATGATAATTTGGGTTTTGTGTAATTTCACTAGCTAATTTTTTCCCAATTTCAATGAATGTCGAGTTGAATTTGTTCGCTATATCTTTCATATCAGTTAAAAGATTGCCTGTATCGTCTCCTATTGAAGTTATTGCAGATTTCGATTTTTTGTTATTGCTTATTTCGTTTACTATATTCCACAGATTTTTTGAGTCTGATTGATTTTCATTAATTTTATTTTGATAGTAGTCAAATTTACATTTTCTTATCTGATTGGTTAATTTGTTCTTGATGGTTTTGTATCGTTCCTTCAGTTGGTGGTTTTCTGGTTGGGATCGAAGTGTCACATTAGACACCTCTACTTCCCTCTCTCACTTCCCGACCTCACTACTTCCCGCCCTAGCACTTGTGTTATATTTTAGGTATGATCAGAACGAAACAGAGATTTATTAATATTGATCGAAATATGATGGTTGTAAATGAAATAGTATACAAACCTCGGTAGGAAGTTTCATTCCTGTCTCGAGATCATAACTAATCTCACGACAGGAATGAATCTCTTTCCACCTCAGTGTGATTGTCGAGTTTGCTAGGAATCAGTTTTAGGCACCTATCTTCGAAATATCAATTCCGTTAATCATTCTTCAAAATCGAATAAAAGTTGCGGAGTTGAATTCGTACCGGTTGTCATGAAACAGCCTGATTGATAAAATTTATTGTTAGTTGAATAACATACCAATAAATATGATAATTCATTCCGAATATTGCAGTGATATAGTTTCAAAAAGGTTCTAAATCAGAATTCATCTCGAATAAATCTGTTGCAAGATAATAATTATTATATCCCAATGTAGTTTTGTATAGGTGATTTCGAAGCGATATTAGCTAATTTTCAGGATATAATCTAAACTTATATAGAAAGTTGGTATATTCAAACCACTTCAAACAAACCATGCGCTATACAGGCTGATTCACGGTGGATGGCACATTAGACGTTTCTGGTGAACCAGACAACGGATCATTATGAAAATTTAATGAAGGGCATATTCGGACATTCTCTAGTCAACTAAAATATATTCGACAATGCAGTGTTGCCGCTTCTATTAGAAAGCAGTAGCAACTTTGATTTTTCAAATGGAACACTCTGTATTTTATTGCATTTTTAGATTCTCCCTGAAGAGCAGATTTCATCGATCCATCACACTTGGGGTCTAGCGGGAATGATTACAGAGATATAGGGTGTGAAAAATCGAAATTTTTCAACTTCAGGAATTTTTTTTGTCGAAACTATTCATTATTGGTCAAAACGGCTCACATGTCCCTATCTCAACTTTTGATCAATTATCTACTAACATTTAATTGAAACAAATACAGGGTGGTGCAGAATTCAGAATCTTGATCACCCGGTATATGTCCCAATTAAATATCAGTAGATAGTTAATCAAAAGTTGAGATAGGGACATGTAAGCCGTTTTGATCAATGATGAATAGTTTCGACACAAAAAAATCCTAAAGTTGAAAAATGTCGATTTTTCACACCCTATATCTCTGTAATCATTTCCGCTAGACCCCAAGTATGATACATCGATGAAATCAGCTTTTCAGGGAGAATCTGAAAATGCAATGAAATACAGAGTGTTCCATATGAAAAATCAAAGTTGCTACTGCTTTTTAATAGAAGCGGCAACACTGCATTGTCGAAAATATTTTAGTTGACTAGAGAATGTCCGAATATGCCCTCCATTCAATTTTCAAAATGATCCGCTGTCTGGTTCACCAGAAACGTCTAATGTGCCATCCACCGTGAATCAGCCTGTATATAGTAACTGTGATTGAATATTGTTCATACACAATGACACCTTGATGATGGAAACGGATTTTTCCCTGTGTATAATCTCCCAAACACTGGAAATAATGTTTCAGTTTTACTAACGACCATCCTTGAACAAATATAATGGTTTATTTTCAGGAAGTTATAATGAAGGAAACACCAATTATATAGGAACAATAAAATATGCATGGTATATCTACTATTTCGAACATCGAAATGACAACTCGTAAATTATATAGTATAATTATTCATTCATATCCTCAATTCCATTGCTACTATAGTTTTATTTATAAAATGTGTCACAGAATAATACGTACCTATATATTTCGACCCTCTATACAGAGCCATTCGATCTCTTCTACAATACACCACCAAAGTTATGGAAAACGCCATAATATATCATCATATATCAATGATCAACTATACAGGGTGTTATACAGTGAAACTTTGGCAATTAATGATATGGGTGATAGGAAACGAAAAACAAAACGAAATGGAAGAACCAATTTTTGTCGAATTCAATAATTTTGAAAGATATTGGAATTTAAAATTTCGCAGCAACTTTTGAGAATGATTCCCCATCAGAGGTTTTCGTCATTTCGAATAAAATACCCTGTATTTTATTGCATTTCAAGATTCTTCCTGAAGAGCTGATTTCATCGATACATCACACTTGGGGTCGGTCTATCGGAAATGATTACAGAGATTTCTCAACTTTAGGATATGTTTGTGTCGGAACTATTCATTATCGGCTAAAACGGCTCACATATCCCTATCTCAACTTTTGATTTACTATTCACTGATATTTAATCGAAACTGCTACAGGGTGAGCAGAATTCTGTATCATGAGTATCAGAAACACCTTAGACAATGTGAATGTCCTACCTCAGTGGAGTTCCATGGAACGTTCCAACAGCATCGTCCAGACACATTTCAACACCACCGTTCTAGGCACGTTCCAACAAAACTGTCCTGGACGCGTTTTAAAAAAACTGTCCTGGACCGTTACCACCGATACAACAAGGCCTGCATGCTCCGTGGGTGACGTCACTTAGTGAAGCGTAACCAGCGGCTCGAAACGACAAGCGCTTATAGCGCTATAAGGCGACCGCGTATTTCGATTTTAGTTTTAGATCATCGTTGAGCCGATTTTGCTGTTTTTTGAAGGGCTTCCGGTTTAAAAAGGATGCCAGTCGTCAACTGAGCCCTTCTTCGCACCCCATTCGATTTCATTATGGAAAAACGAAGTTTTAAAGCAAAAACCAGGATAAAACACAAATATCCACCTACAGCAACCCATTCGAATTAAATATATTGGCAAAATTGTGGTGAAGGTAAACTTCACACCTACTTATACAGGGCCCACAGAACATAAACTTATCGTGAGATTGATCGAAAGAAAATTGTGGAAAATGTATTTTATTTTGATTGACATGCCGTTTGTTACAATCACCTATATTTATCTTGGAAAATTCCTATTACCTGAAAAAATAACCAGTGAGTGTTTTCAATTTTCTGTTGTTGGATTTTTCACCCAAGTGGATCGTTACACTTGAAACCGTAATTTTTGAGGGCAAAACTGCATTTATCATGCGATTGTTTTTTTTTGAAAATTTTTTTCGGTACTCAAGTATTTTTGTCTGATAAACCGAATTTTGTAATGGAAATATGAACAAACCACTATTCATTGAGATATTTCAAGAAAAAGTTCGAAATTTCACCTTCTTTCTCCTCTTGTGTTGGGGGCATTTGAAGCTACTTGCTCTTATTTTGTCATTGGACACTTCATATACTCATGATGTACTTCGATGGCACATTTTTATATAGAAAATTCAACAGGAAATATGATTTTTATGGTTTTTCATATTTAGTAAACAAGCATTCCAGATGACGACCATTCAATCAATAGTCAATCAAAATACGAGATGTCAAATGTCAATAGATTGCTTTCGAATGACATTACACACGCCATTATTTTGAATGATATTATTCCTTCTTTTCTCAAGAAAATCATATTTACAGTTGAATTATATATAAATTGTCCAATATGATGAAAAAAGAAGGGAAATTTGTTCTAAATGCCATCCAGAAGACAGGTGAAAAAGCAGGTGAAATTTGGACCTTTTTAGTCAAATATCTTCATGATAAATATCATGATAAATGCAGTTTTACCTTTTTAAGTAGAGTGTTTGTAGTTCATGTTAATATGATAGTTGCAATTTGATCATTGGAATGAATTCTGCATTCATTGCCACGAGGCAAATGACCGTTTTCAGAAAGAAATTTGAGAATGAGAATTGAAAATGCCCGTTTATTATGAACATTCAAGAAAATTTCCTCGAATTTACAGATGAATTTGTCGACTATAATATACGAATACAAAACTAACTGCACAATCAAAGCCTTTATATTTTTCCTCTACTTATACTTTTTATGAGAGAGTAATGGTCTTCCATTATCAATTCATCATTATAAATTAAGCTCTGTTTACTACTGAACTTAGATGGAGTGAAATCCTCGCGGTGAATTGCATATACCCACATTTTCGATAGCTCCTCGTCCAACAGGAAACTAAAAGCATGAACTTTTGAACCACCCACATAATTCCTCCGACAAAAAGTAACACAACACTTGAAAGGCATTGTTATTTCGCCGATCACAACACAAAATATTTCACAAAACAGTAATTTTTTCGCCAATTATTTTGATGAATAAACAACAAAAGAATTCGGGACCGTTTCAAAAACATACGTGAATCACCGATGAATTAACACGAACTGACGCGTTAGTCGACAAGCGATAAAATAAAACACTGGCCTCTCTTGGTGACGTCACGAGCTGTTTACGTCAGAGTCTACTGGCCTTGTTGTATCGGTGGTAACGCCTGGACACGTTTCATAACGTTAAAAACCGTGTTGTATAGTTTTAACAACTCAAAGAAAGTGGATATAGTGAATAAATCAAGATACATAGGCAGTAGAAACAGACAAATCTATCAAGTACTACTTATTCTAATTATAAAAACAGTAGGCAATTACCCATCACACAAATGAGAGAAATACAAAACGTTAATCGTCTAATCAAGTCTACCAAAATATCATAATAAACACTGTCAACTCATATTTCTAAAACACAATATAGGCATATAGGTACTGTCCCCAAAACGGCGAAAGAATGTACAGTCAACCAATTTAATTCGACCGTCATGAGGATGGATCCTACCTTTTATGTAAACAACTTCTCATGATGGTAATCCGTGCCGTTCACCAATATCATTCACATTTTGAATCCTGATGACCCTTTTTGGCTCCTCGAAACGGAGCAACTGGATACGATGGATCAAAAATTACCTATCAGGTAAGACTATACAGTCTGTCCAAGATAAGGTTGAACAGCATGGGGATCTCGAAAACGGTAAGAGATACGAAATCGGTTAAATGGGGAAAAAGTTGCGCATTCGGAGGCTCATATCAAGAGCCTTCGAAAATTTTGAAAATTATTTTTAGTTTTTGAGTTATATCGAAAAAAGTGAATTTTTGGAATTTCTATTTTTTTTTTCTCCGTTATTATTAGAGATACAGCAAAAGTGAGAATACTTTTTCATAGCAACTTTTGATTTTTGATGACGGTCAACGTGGTGATACCGATTTTTTCATGCGACGTTTCGTATTCGTGGAACCATCATCAACTTTTGTTTTTAAAATACGGTCCTGATAATTTTTTCACAGATTCTAAAAGTTTTTTTTATTCTAAATTCAACCATGTATTATACAAGGTGGTTCATTTGTGTTTCGACCTATTTTTGGACATCATCAATGTTTTTTCGAAACTCCAAAGGAAAAATGCCATCAGTTCCACTTATTTTGAAGAAAAATTAGTCAACACACTAATACCTTATCAACTGGTTTCAATCAACAACCCATTTCATTTTGCGGAAACAAAAATTCCATCCATACAAATTCAGAATATGTCAAGCGCTAAAACCAGGCGATGACGAAAGGCGCAAGACATTCTGTGAGTGGTATACCAGGAAATGTTAAAATTTTGCAGATTTCTTTCGAACAGGGCTGAAAGACTTCGGTCAATGGCCTTTTGGGGTATATCCCTAATAAAGATGTTCTCTCTCTCTTTCGAACAATCATCTGGACTGATGAAAGCATGGTCACTAATCATGGTAGCTTCGATAGAAAAAATACACATTATTGTTCACGAGAAAATGAACATTTATACATTACAGCGAGACACCAACACCGTTTCGGCTTTAATATGTGGGTTGCAATATTTGGTACACGAATTATTGTTCCTTCTATTTACCATGAAACACAGACTTCCGAACGTTATAGAAATTCGCTTGAGAATCATCTTGAGGAAGCTCTGGATGATTTACCGATTGCGGAAGTTCAGAACTCTCTTGGTTTCAACAAGATGGCGCTCCGGTACATAATTCCAGAGAAGTCCGTGCGTTTTTATCCCTTGGCCGGCGCGGTCGCCTGATTTGACACAGCTGGATTTTTTCTTAGGGGATATATCGAACTTTGTACACGCAAATAACTTCGAGGATGAAGAAGAACTAAGGGACAGTGTCTTCGAAGCATTCAATAGAATAACCCCAGAAATGCTTAGCAATGTCTTAGAAACAACTGTGAGAAGAGGATATCTTTGTTCAGAAAATAATGGTTATCATTTTGAAAATTTGCTATGAATGTCTCTGTAGGTATTGTCAAAGTTAAGTTGTTAAAGTAATGCGTGTAAGAATTCATCAACAATTTTAAACGCTGCATTGATCGAATGATGTAGTGAAATATTTTTTATTCACTTTTCAGTATTGAATAACTAATCCATCAAGTTTGACACTAAATGATAAGAAATAAGTGGAACTGATGGCTTTTTTTCTTTTGGAAGTTCGAAAAAACATTGATGATGGATAGAAATAGGTCGAAACACATTCGAATCACCTTGTATAGTACATTGTTGAATCCAGAATACTGGTACTGGTACTGGTGGGGGACGTTTCCACGTCAGCAACTAGTCCCCAATGGGACCTTTTTGCCAACCCCAAGTGTTTTCAATGACTGATGTGGTTCGCCCAAGAGAGCTGGCTAACATCCTTTTCAGGCACCGCCCATCAGCTCTCTTTTCAGAGTTTTTCAGCTGTGTTTTGTAGGCTAGTAATGTACTCACTACCATATGCGCAGTGGCAGGCCTGCTAACTATCATCGTTAACCCCCGAGGCCGAGGTCTACTTAAGCAGCTGGCCCGCTCTCACGCTCAGCTGGTAGTTTTTTTCCACACCCACCTACATACACCGTCCTACTTCTTCTCTGACGCTCACAACCACATCATCATATCTTTCTGCGTGTTTTGTGTAGGCTTTGTTACTAACTCCATGCGCCACTTTAGGAGCAGTACTGTTAATTGGAACGCAACAGCGAATCGTGCAGGACTATCCCCAGCCGATGCTCCGAAACTTTACAATATTTAATTCGTAAATAAAATATTGAAAAAAGTTCCTTGCCCGTGCTGGAAATCGAACCCACGACCTTGCGGTCGTGAGACGGACGCTCTTCCACTGCGCCAATCCCTGCTGAATCCAGAATAAAAAAAATAAAAAAATCTTTCAGAATCTGTGAAAATATTATCAGGACCGTATTCAAAAACAAAAGTTGATGATGGTTCCACGAATACGAAACGTCGCATAAAAAAATCGGTATCACCACGTTGAACCTCATCAAAAGTTGCAATGAAAAAGTATTTTCAGTTTTTGTGTATCTCTGATAATAACGGAGAAAAAAAATAAAATAGAAATTCCAAAAATTCACTTTTTTCGATATAATTCAAAAACTAAAAATAATTTTCAAAATTTTCGAAGGCTCTTGATATGATCCTCCGAATGCGCAACTTTTTCCCCATTTAAGCGACTTCGTATCTCCTACCGTTTCCGAGATCCCCATGCTGTTCAACCTTATCTTGGACAGACTGTATATTTTGTGGATAATAAATGTATTATTATTATTATTATTATTACTACCACTGCCAAACACAAACATTCAGATATCAGAAACAGTGACTAGGTATTTCGCAAATTCGAAATAGGACTGTTGAATTATAGTTGGCGATTGAGTGTTTTTGAGCTCACGCTCATCTCACGCTGGCTAAGCTATCACTGTCTCCCGTTTCACTATTTCAGTCGCTTCCCTTTGTCTTATACCGATACTGATCTTTCCCCTCTCAGCACTCCATACCCGCGTCTCCATCATCCATCACATAACTGTTATTAGCAACAAGAAATTCGACATACGAAATACATATTAGAGCCGGCTGTGATATTACTCGCTCTCTCCTACTATTTGAGGCGGGATACCAAAGTATAGGCAAAGACAATATTGAAAATTGAATTAGCGTTGAAGTAAAATATAATCATGAGTATACAGTTAACGAACGGCGTGGTATAGTAGCAGCAGCTGTTTTTCGATTCGAAACCTAGACAAAACGCATGGGTTACGTTTCAAGTAGCGTTCCAAACAGTCCACAATCGGGTAGAATTAGATTGTTCCTGGAAGGTTTCATGTTTAGTGGGATTATTTCCAATAAAATCTCATTGTGCCGAGATACAGATACCAAGCTGATAATAGCGTGGTAAAAAGGAACCAAGATCGTATTCAAGCCTCAAATAATCAAGCTCGTATCATCCTATTTCAGGGTTAGACGAGCTGAGTTATCTCGATAATGTACCCGGAATGTGAAGTCGTTTGGCTCTCGTCCCTACCTCATATCGCTGGAACTTATCACAGCCCTCCAAACTTCCTTAGTCGACAACAAAGGGGATTAAGTGTATTGACACTCCACGATTTCTGCGAACCTTTCATGGCAGAGAACCCTATCGGTGAATGGGGCTGAATGTGTGTCAAGAGTAGGGCTGACAAAAATTCGAAAGGAAACGACAGAGGAGATGTATTTTAACGTTACTCGTTATTATACGATATAGGTAGCGTATACTTATTGAGTTGGTATTCGTTGACATATTCCCTTCTTATCTGGAACTAGAAGATGAATATCAACATTGTCAAGTGTTTACTCTTTTAAATTGACATGATGCAGAGGCAGCCAAGTAAAGAATATTCAATCAATTAATCAATTAATTAATCAAGATTAACCTTATTGTCTGAAGAAAAAAAATTCTCCTTGACAAATTCATACATACATACATAATGAATGAAATATACCTAATATCACGACAGTGTCTATAGCAAGAAGTTGATGCTACAATCATACTCTTATTGATAAAAAAATGATAATAAAAGAAATAAAAAAGGCATTATCAATACGGATTAAAAGTGTATGTACTAAATTGTAAACATAAACCTGAATGAATAAGAGTATTCCGTCAGGAGCTATCATGTCATAAAAAAATTAACTTGAATTATTCCAATCTTTAGATAGATATTCTCGAACACAATAATGTGTTTCTTTGATGGGATATGTTGCTTCACAGACCTCCTGAAATGAATTGGAGAAACAATATTTCTGAAATCGACTGGAAGATGGTTATAAAATTTGACAGCATTATAAATCAATGACTTTTGTTTTGTTGTAGAAATGAGTAAAAATTACAACCGCATCATATGACGATTTATTGTTGTGAACTGAACATACTGTTTCGAGAACGAAGATGCACAGAAGTGTTAGGTTTTTGTGTTCTGAGAACAGAGGTTTGCTGGATATTCTAGGTGCCACTTTGTAGAGGTATCGTATAGCACGCTTCTGGAGGATGAAGATGCCTCAGAAAGGTATTCCAGCATACCTTATGGGTGACTCAAACAGAGCATGGTATACTAATTTGGACGTGGCCATGCCTTGTTCTCTAGACACTATCCGCAACACAAAACACCCAGACCCCAATAATTACTCAAAAGTTTCACGTGATTTTCAAAGTTGCGTTTGTCATCTAGATTAATACCAACACAGAAAGAAATAACAAGGTAAATATAAAAAAAAATCTTTGAATACTACAAAAACTTTTTTTGCTATAGCGCCAATGAAAGTTTCTGTGAATATCATAATCCATTTCTTTTAAAATCCATAAATGAGATTCATCAACATCAAAAGACATTTCGGTACTTCTACAGAAAGTTTATTTCATTGTGAAAAAATGTGTTTGTTGTCTCAACAAATAGTTCAGTACACTGGAAAGAAGAATTCGCTAGAATTTTGAAACATTAAAGAATAGTTCGATAGTCATAAAGAAATTTCTATTGGTATAACAGAATGTGTTCCTTGTGTCAAACGATAGTTATTTATATGTTAAAGAATGGTTCTGTTGAATTCTGTACCATTAATAGGAAATGTATCATAACCGGAACGAAATAATTCGTTCAATGGTAAAGAAAGATTCATAATCGCGAAAGATATTTCTGTACAGGTTGAATAATGGTTTTATCAATTATTTGTGTTTACAGAATGGTTCTATTGATGGTATAGAATTGTTCATTACCAGAACAGATATTGCCAAAGTAGGCCCGACTAGGAAAAATGAACTTTGGGAGTCCCTTATGGTGAACTTCAAGACATTCTTCTTTCCTGACGGATCTTTGATAAATTTTTTTCCTGTCGGCTTGAGGTAGGCTGTAAGAACCAGAATGTCACCACAATTGTTCCGTCTGGAAGTGAGTCTGTCTAATTAAGTCATATTTGTTATTCAAGGGAGAAAGATGAACTGTTTAACCTGATAAATACTTACTTTCTGATTGGATATCATTAATTTTGAAGGATTCTCTGAATTTTTCTGAGAATATTCCATTTGATTTCTGGAAAAATTCTTCTCATGAATCCATCAATATATTCGATTTTTCTTTTATCGGTTCTTGATAATCAATGTCAACCTGAAATAGTACAAGAATAATTAACCAGAAAAAATAAACGCATTAGTGAAGAAGCCAAAACCTCTGAAACAAGATAAAAGTGAGAACAAATAACATACCAGTCTATGTCCAAGTGGGTTGGTATAATGCTTCCAAGTCTTGAGAATACCATAGCAGTATGATCTTCCTTGTTCTGTCGAATGTGTTTCAACCGTCCATGGCGTGTCTCGATCCACCCTTCTCAAAAATTTTGAGAAAGTGAAATGCAAGCGGAAGTAAACAACCTTTTGCTTCAATATGCTGGAAAACTGCCTCTTCGTCCACGAAAGTTTCAGAGACTTTATTGTTTATAGTAAACTGAATAATTTTTCCTACATATATAATCATTTCTAATGAGTCATTGTTGTAATAGATATTCCTTTATGCCCACACACTTCGAGTAATTCGTGAAATTCTGACCTTAGGACCAGATCACCCACTTTAATTTCAACGAATTTTTTGAGATGATAGATCAACTTCTTATCTTGAAAACCACGAGTAAAAGTTCATAGGAACTTCTTTCTATTGTCTCGCCTTCATTGTTGTCACAATCTATTGATGTAACCATACCTATACTCATATTAATGTAACACCCTGTATATTGATAAATGTATATCACACAATTAGGTATCGGTAGGTCGTACCCAGTATCCAAATCTCGCTAAGCTGATATAGGGTTAAGTACACTTACCTTGATACCTATCAATCGGAAAGAAAATTGAAAACAACACTCAACACCGATGCATTCACTGTCAATACTAAATAAAAAATGAATAATGCCCTATGCGGTATAAGGGATGGTAACCAAATTTGAAAAGAGACCAATACATATCATGTTCGGTGACATCAGGTGAGCGTAAGCACGAATCTGATTGGTGAATAATGACAAAACGTTTCTTGCGTTTCTTGAACTGAAACAGAACTATTTGTTTTATTTAAAGAACATTCTTTCAAAAGAATGACCTCACTCATGATCTTTTAATATAACAGAAATATTCGTATCCGCATGAGATATCTACTTTAATATTCAAAGAAAGATTTTTTGTCAATTCTAACGAAATATTCCATGAGTGTTAGAGAAGATTCTATTCTTGGTATGAAATTATCATTGAAAATATCAAAATGAATAGTACAGATCAAACTTTGATACCAACAGTATTTTCTGTAATCTTATACCTAGCTATTCTATCAATATTATAGAATGATAAGTGAATAGTAAAGAAATTATATATGATCGGAGACAACTACTTACAGAAATTTATTGTAAAATTAACAGAAAATCTGCAACATTCTGTATCTTTCGTGACAATGGTTCTGTTTATGGTAAAAAAATTCTGTAACGCTAACATAATTCTTCGTTAAATTCGATACAGAACCCGTTCTGTTAATGGTATCAAATTATTTTTTTCTGTGAAGACACTCAACTTCGTTCTTCTGTTCAATGAGAACTCAATATCCTAACTAGATGTCTGGTAGATCACAATCGTTTATTGGTGTTATTATACAAAAATGTATTTCCACAGGTCAAATGTCATACATTATATAGAGGGAGGGTAACTTTCATCTAAAATGTATCGAATGCTTTTTGCAGTGAAAATTGCTTGAGATTCCCAATGAATTTTGTACCCTTCAATTGTTCAGAATTGTCAGGTAGAGCATCGAAACACGTACAGCAAGGCACCTATAAGGCCTTTATAACACGTTTGTAAGGTGAGTCTCATGAAGATGTAGGTTTTTTCGACATACCTTAGACATTCAAGAATGCAAATACATGGGAATGTCAAAATGTCTAGATTTCTGAATGCTTGCTCACAGCCATCACGATAGGGTAAACCTGTAACAACTCTAAAACCCAACTAGGAAAGACACAAAACGGAAGAAAATGGTTAACAAACAGGAAGCAATTCAAAATCCTTACCAAAATAGCTCATGAAATGAACTATATTGGTAGATAATGAGAGAAAAACAACTATTTTCCTAGCTATATGCAACGCAATTCAATGATCGAGTTACATCCTCCCGAAATCTTTGCAACGATTCGTAAAGGCGAATACAGCTGCAAGTGATTATCTCCTGAAGAAGCCAGAAATGTAGTTGATTTTCTCTATTTCATAAACTATTGTAGTAATGACTTTGATGAGTTTCTCTTTCTCTTTCATTTCACTTTGAGTATTCGACTTCTTCCCAGTTGAATAAACGCCAGTGAGGTTTGAGCCACTCCCATTTTATCTGAAATGGGAATTTGTTTCAGATTGTTTCTTTCTTTCTACCCAGGTAGCGTTTGTATCCATCTCGCAGATGCCGAACGCTTCGTGGGTATTATATGCTGGGATGTGTTTAGGTAAGATCAGGCTCGCACCAGGTGTTGGTCATGAATGCCATCTGGAGACACACCTGCACTGATAACAGCTCAAAGCCCAAAACCGGTCTCACTTGCAGTTGTATTCGCCTGTACGAATTGTTGCATAGATTCCGGAAGGATGTAATTCAATGTTCTGCGTGGCATATAGTCTGGAAAGTAGTTGTTTTTCTATTGTTATCTAACATTTTCGTTCATTTTATGAACTATCGTTTTGTCTGATGACTTTGAGTTTCTCCTTCTCTGTAACTTTAAAACTGTCCGTTTTTTAATTAAGAAAACCTCAACTGCACTTGCAGCATGCCCCCAAAACCAGTATTAGTCCGGTAACTTCCGTAAGGTGAATAGAGTATCGAGTTTTTATTCTTGTTCGCCAAGAACCAATTGTTGGCATTTAATTGTACTTCTCTCTAATTCTTCACTATAGTTCATCATAGGGTTTTGAAGAATACCTAATAGTAGTGTCAACTGCGAAGAGGCTGAATTTCGCAGGGGAATCTATACAGGGAAAGTCATCGATGTATATTATCAGAAACAGTGGTTCCTCTGACCCTTGGGGGACACCTACAGTTATGACATTTTTAGATTTCATTCCTATATTTTCCAGTATCTGAAACCTATTCGAAAGATATGATTTCAAGATAGTCATGCTACTTTGATAATCTATATCATTCAAGTTCCTCTAGGAATAGGTACAATGGAAGACATCACCGGCAAATACTTTGCTGAGGTAACAAAACGTGATTGCAATAAACTTCCGATTTTTTTAAAGCTACTCGAATGATAGAAATAAAGCCTAGAATGGCCAAGATTATGCTACGGTTTTCCTGAACCCAAGCCGATCTGACCAAAATGTTATAAAAATCAAGAAACTGAACCATTTTCATGGAACTGGACATTCAATTATATCAAAGTGCATTTGCCACGCCGGCTCTGGGCCAGTATGCAGTTACATTCATGACAACTGTAGAAAAAAGGGAATAGAAAAGAAAAAAAAATGAACAAATCACTTGAATTCAATTCCTTTCTGAAGAAAATATTGGTTCATTTCAATTTAGAATCTTAAAACAATTTTTTATGTCTTGTGGTTGTTCATTGTGTGATCTGTAAGTGTCTATTGGCATCTAGCGAGGCATCTGAAAAATTCGAATGACATGGTAGTCTATGTAGAGAAAAAAATTAGTGGAATATATTTGAAATGAGATAATTTGAAATATATTGCAATCATTCCATTCCCAGCAAAATGCAGAAAATATCTATTCAAAATCAAGAATAATGCTTACTATATCATCTTCTTGAAGAAGGCTTCTTTCAACATTTTTCTGGATAGATAACTCCTCTAGATCCTCATGGAGAGTTGAAGATAATACGGGAGCTTGTTAATGATCATCCATACAAGGTGTACCATATGTCATGGATTGAAAGGAGTGGGATGATAAGGGTGGGGGTCATTTCCAATCAAACAAACGGTATATGTGATTATTCAATTGTTGATGGATCAAAATATATTAAATTTTTTTTAATAAAAAATGATATTGTGGCAAATTCCATCCGCTTGGATAAACCTTTCCCATTAAATAATTTTAATGACCTGTGTTATTTCGTATAAATTGAGGAAAAAATTTTATTTTCCTAAAGTTTTGTTAAATAAAATGATTCATTTGAATTTTCATTGCCGCTGGCAAATATGAAAACTACCCCATTCAGATTCCCAAATGCTATATCACATTATGGGGTTGTCCAAAACAGCCTTTTTTTATTGAAAACTTCATCATTTTGTTTTCACCCAATGTCAGTGTGAATTTTGATTACAAATTTCAGTCAAATTACCTTGGAACGTCTAGGCAGAGAAAGTACACCTTTCCTGTCTCTTGAATGCTAGAGAAAAAACCCTTTCTATGCCGCTTAAAAAAAACAGTAGATTGTTTTATTGAGCGGATTTTGCATTTGCGAGACGAAGCGTCCAGCGAAGCCGAGCGAAAGCAAAATTTGTGAGTCCATCAAAGTCACTTTTGATCCAGATGAAACATGCTATTTTTTCTGTACCTGTATTATAATAATATAGGTAATTACATAGAAGCAAGACCTCAGATTACTTTACATTAAAATATTGGTGGACGATGACTTTACTTTGTTACAATTTTGTGTTGACATGCATCATCAGATACTGCAGGCACGAATTCAATACTATGCCCGAAACGTGTATGCCGTGCCATATGATCCGTGTGGTGAGAATATTCTTCCTGCATTCACAGATCAGGTTCATTCAATTTTTAAGGATGGTCGAATTGTAGTTTCAATATACATACAACCATAGAGTAACTCATTTGTGTATCCTATTGAATCGATGAATCGATGAATTCATTTTGTGTCAGCCCTTATAGCAGATACCGCGCAAGTGGCAGGTATAGAAAAAGGAGTGGAAAATCTCAGGTTAGTGAGCATATCAACAATAATAATAGCGATTATTCATTTTTCTTTATATTTCACTGTGTTTTGCTCAGTAATCGAATGAAGGGTAAATAATATCGTTGTGTGAGACAAAAAAGAATTGCTGGCCGTAAATATTCAAAAACGAGTTATCCAATCAGTCAGATCCCGATATCCAATCAGTCAGAATAATCCGAGAATGAGAGACATACAGATCAAGCAATGCGTCCCAGCCTGAATGACCAATCATAACAATGTTGTTTAATCTTCATGACCTAGTACAACCTTCTTAGTTCCTAGGAGGTAAAGTTCAACTTTAGCTCCTAGGAAATAGTGGTGTTGCCTAGCAACATACCGATGTTTGTGTCAGTAATAGAAACGACGATTCAGGAGCTGATTTTGGTATTAAAATGGACGATTTTTATGTCGGTTGACTGAAACAAAAGTGCCAATTCTGTCCCCAATAGTTAATCATGTCAGTCTCAAGTCTATGAAAGGCGATTCCAAACTGAAGAGGTTGAATTCATGGGCGGATCGTTGCTAAAAGTGAAAGGTATATTTCCTACGACCACCTATGAAAACAGGATAAAACACACCACTTTGTTATTAGGAAAGTAGCTCATGTCATCATAGTGATGCAAAAGTTCGAAAGTGATTCTCACGAGTGTTGAAATATTAAAAGAAACTCATGCTCACCACACAAGGTTCAGGAAGGTATATGATGTACTTACTTGGTAAATGAATCACTATAGGTATTTATTATACGTCCATTCAAATACATTCATTTTCATCAGTTTATAATTTTTATCATTTCGCATCTTGATCAGGTTCATGTTTCTTTGTCATTCATAATAAATTAATAAATGATATATCGCGAGACATAACCTCGTTGATGTCTACAACAGCGTTGGAGTCATCTATCGGGTAAGCTTGTAACTGCTAATGTTAATGTTAAGTTATTGTTAAATTAATGTTGAGCTAATGGTAGGTTGATGTTGAAGTAATGTAAGGGTAAGTGAAGTTATGGTCAAGTTAATGGAAAGTTAGTGTCGATTTAACATGAGTTATTGATGTTGATGTTGACGTAATGTTAAGTTGATGAAAATATGAAATCAAGTTAATTTCAATTATGTGAAATAATGTAAATTTGATTCTAAGGTGATGTTAGGTTAATTGTGATTTAATGTTGAGTTAATGTTGAATAATTATTGAGTCAATATTGAGTTGATATTGAGTTATTGTTAGGTTAATTTTGAGTTGATGTTGAGTTGATGTCGAGTTAATGTTAAATTAATTTCAAGTCACTGTTAAGTTACTGTCAAATTTATGTTGAGTTGATGTTAAGTGAATGTTGAGTTGATGTTAAGTTCATGTTAAGTCAATGTTAAGTTAATGTTGAATTAATGTCAAGTTCATGTTAAGTTAACGTTGAAATAATGATGTCATCTAAATATTGTAGTAAAATTAAATAATAATGATAATGATATATGATCGAAAATGATTAGGCACATGATCCCTACTCTTGTCTTATAAACACTCATGACATGTAATATAAATATTTGTGGTCGTGGGAAAAATAGTGTACAAAACTCGTTGGAAAGTGCATTTCCTGCGCTCGTTTCGTTTCCGCACTCGCCGCTCTTTCCACACTAGTTATGTAGTAATATACTATCATTTCTTACTCTTTTCGCTCCAATTCAAGATTATTTCAACTTCACTTGTTGGGACAAATGACTGATTATTTCTCCAAATTCTTGTATAGATCACCCTGTATACATAATAATGAAGCCCATGATACATATTACAAATCAATAGCCACTATAATACATGCAGGTTATCCACTGATTTACGATTTACGTGATAATGCAACCGCAATCGGATTGCTAAGCACCGTCGAATCGGTTAACCGCATCAATAACGGACCAATAATCAATTAATTATGTGGCATAATTATTACTACGTTTGTGCCCTGCGATATTGCATCGGTACTATACAGGGTGTCCCCAAAATGTTTACTTAATGCCAGCACATATTCCACTTGCCTCTGCGGAGTCTGCGTCATGAAATGGAATAGTGGTGGGGACTTCACGAAATCCTTTGTCAGTCATATCAATGTTGCCGGATTGTGCTGACTTTCCTTAACTCGAGGAAGAAAGTACTTCAATGATCTTGAACTGATAGCGAGGGTAACCCGAATAGAGGAAAATAGCATTTTCATGAATTCACATGGAAGTGAGAAGGTATTTTCCTGTCTGGTTTCTGCTTGTCTAGCATAGGTACCTGATATCTGACTGGTATTTCCATTCATGATGAATGAGTTGGATTGCATATTCCCTAGTTGAATTCTTCTTGTAGCTCGAAGGACCACTATTGTTTCTCAATCTTATCTTCCAGATATTCAAATTTCTTTTTATTTCGTTAAAATGTTAAAATTATTCGATGACACTTTTTCATCTGTGACAACTCTTTATTTTTCAATTTCAACTGTCTGTCATAAACAAAATATACTATATGATCAAATAAAATCAATAATAGATTAACATTTATGAATATGAAATGACGAGAACAATCAATGTGCAAGAATAAATGAGACGAAAAGGTACTTATAAAGTTACCACTTTCTGGGAGCTGGTAACAAAATCCATAATTTCTTCGTCAGTTGTATGCGATAAATTGATGTTCATCATACACTTTATATTTTGTCTATACTCATTCGAGCTTCCTTTCTTCATCTTTAATACTTATTGCTATACATCCATACTCAGGTGTCTGTTGCACGTTTCATGTGCGCTTTATCAATTTCATTGGAGTTTACATCATGATAGATAATGTATTTCTTTGTATGTTTGAAGTTTTCTTCATGTCCATATGATATATTATCATCTGAGAATATTCCTTTTCAGAACATCCACAATTCCGTTAAAATTCTATTAATTATCCATTCAGTCGGTATTAGCCGACAGACTATAATGAATTTAATACGCCGGATATACTGTTGACTTTATACTGTTGATATACTGTCGACATTCTCATTAATGAATATAACGCGTTGAACAATAAATTGAACTACATTGACCTTTCTCTTCAGTCTATGCGAATGTAAAGTAATGGTTATTTGATACAGGATAATTGATCTTTTCCTCATTTCAAAAAGTATACGCATGCAGAATGATTTGTAGTGTGATGGGGTGGGATTCGAATATCACTAAGCTATAAGATTTTCAAATCAAGGGAGACATTCTCTTCCCATAAAGATAATTGTATTGCTTCCCTCTACACCGCTTGGCCACTATTAGTCTTAGATCCGAAGTAAGGTCGACCTTCACCAATCTGTTCACTGGATGAAAATTATTTTATAAGTGTATGTAGAAGATTTAAAAAAAAATGGTTTGCCAGGAAAAATCCTGGCCCAGGTAACGATCGATTAAAAATTAAAGAATCACTTCTTTTCATTTCTACCAATGAGTTCAATGAAAGAATATCATACCAACCAAGTTCAAAGCCTATATAGAATACAAACGTATATAGGGTTGATGCCTATATTTTTCCCGGTATAACTAGTTGCCAGGTATAAACAGGTATTTTGGTCCTAGATATTTTCACCTACTTGTTTGATCTATGAATTGAACCTAAAAAAATACACAACATATGAAAATATTAACATATCCATAATCAGTATACATTTTGGTCCTAGATAGTTTTACCTTCTTGTTTGATCTATGAATTGAACCTAAAAAAATACACAACATATGAAAATATTAACATATCCATAATCAGTATACATTTTATGTTGTGTATTTATCAAACACTTTTATTATTTTATTTTTTACTTCTTTTACTTTCAGTTTGGCTATGTATAAAAGGGTGTTCCTTTAGTTTTTTATAACTACTATTTCTCTCCTATTTTATATTTCAGCGAACTACAAAGCGTGGTTTTGAGTGTTCCCAAGTACCCAATTTTGACGAAAGAATCATGATCTTCGACCTCGTTAACCCCCAGATACCAACTTTGAATAGAATCTGATCATATATACTGTCTTGTACCAGCTGATAATCGATTCACGAAATTTACTTTAAATCTCTTTGTCTTGAGATTATTTCAACTTCATTTCGATATTCGCAGTCGCCATTTTTTCCTAAATAATTTTGTGGAATTCGTAGAAGCATGAACTCGAACATACCTTAAATGGCACAGGACGTCTGGAAAGTCGGGATAAAATCCCACTAGTGATACTAGAGGAGGTAGAAGAGATGAAAGGGGCCACATCCGCCGTTTGGGCCCAGTTCTATCATTTTAATCATTGTTCTTAATAATAAAATGATGAACTTCTTGAACTGACGTATCATGGAACTTTCAGGAATAATAGAATGTTTCGTATACAGATTTCACCTTCCTAAGATCAAGTCAATTCAAAGAATGTTTCATAAACGTTTAATTTTTACCTTCCAACAACACATCGTTTCAAAATCTGCTCGGGACGTCTGGAAGGCTGAGATGAAAACTTCTTAGCTTAGTAATGCCAGAGGAAGTAGGAGATATGAAAGAGGCCACATCCGACGTCTTGTTCTATTATTCTAATCATTGTTCTCAATAATAAAATGATAAACTTATTTATATGATTAACCGCAGACGTCTCCACACAGCTTATACTTCATTCAAAATTGTCAAGTATAAGACTACTCCTTCCTTACATGAACATTATTTGACTGTTAGAACGGACGATCATAATTTGAATCTGCGAAGGAAATTACTATTGAGTGTTCATGCTCACAAAAAAGGAGTGTATAAGCGCTCGTTCTCTCATAATATTTCTGACACATTAAATTATATTAATTTTGTTTTATGTTCTGGTTCCCACGAAAAGGGATATCCTGTAATGTTCAGAGAACATCGTGAGAACCAAGGGAGAAGTGAGTGAGTTTGTGAGCGAGGCATCACCCACGAGACGAATTGCCCTTTTTTTCAGACAGTACCTAACAGTTTCAGGGTATGTTTGGGTGCTGCACTCCGAATATGGAAACAGTATTCCAGGACAAGTCGGATCTGTGCCTTATGGATCATATGCAGCTGACTGGAAATAAAATAGCTCCTGGCCCGAAACAGAAAACCAAGTTTTTGGGATGAACTTTTCGCAATTGATCTCACATGATTTTCCCAAGAATGGAAATATTTGGAATCCCAATTGGTTCGACCACTCGATCGAAAATAAAGATCAGGTGCGAATCATTCGCAGTCTGAACCAAAAGCCCTCTGCTCACCATATATGTAAATATACAGGGTGTTCCTTAATGACAAGCTAATTTTCAAGGGGGCGATTATTGGACCCATTTCAAGAATAAATCTCCATCACATGAACGTATGTCGGGGGATTCCTAACTTTTGAGATACAGGGGTATCAAGGAACATATATACAGATTCTCTTTTGTTCACCCTGTATAGCTTTTCCTGATGGCAAAATTCATTCTGTTATGTGATTGAAACGGTGCAAAAATTTCAAAATGTTACATATACTGTGGTTATCCAGTAACAGATATCCTGAATGGAGTATTCAAGCTTAGCATTTACATCAGAATAGAAGTTTGAAAACCTTTTTTTTTCGTTTTTTCTCGAAAACGGAGCGTCCTATCGGGTATCAACAATAGATTCTTCTTTTCACAAAATTAAATGACTTTTCATAGCATTTCATTAAATTTGGAAATATTCCTTCGTTGCTCACTTTCGAGTATAATATAATCAATCATATTCCCCTAACGGCGCCACTGGTAGAGAAAAGGAAAATTTGTATGCATCAATAAATGCACCTTGATGCATAGAAGATTTGTACCAAATTGCATGAAGTTGTCTGGAATATTATCCCAGTTATTAAAAAAACTGATTTTTTTTCAAAACTTCGTCACCCTGTATCTCAAAAGTTAAGACTTTCAGGACATACGTTAGCGGAGAGTTTTTTCTTGAAATGAGTTGAAGAATCACCCTCTTGAATATTAGCATGTCTTTGGGGAACACATTGTATATTGGTACCACTGTATACTGAAATATGTGAACATATACAGAGAAGTGCACAAAAAACTGCCAGGACTGTAACTTTTGAACTATTCGAGATAGGGTGTTGGAAATTGGTGGGCAGCTAGTATACCAAATAAGGAATACGCATGATTTTTTGTTTAATCGAAATTATATTCCTTCTTCCTCATGATAACACTGAATATCATTCATTATTCTCAAATTTACTTGTGACTTTAACAAATTTCATTTAAATGAGGCTAAATATGAAGTCACAAGAAAACGGGTAAGTGGCCATCACTAATATTATGACGTCATAGTATTAGGCCGCACAGCCATAGACTAGCGCGACAGAATGACAAGATTCAGATTGAAAAAAAAAAGAAGAAGAAGAGGTAGGATAAGAAAACAGTTTTAAACGCCAGATCGCCAGAAATTTGAAATTTGAAAATGGAAAATGATAATGTTTATACCAAATAGTGCCGCAATGCCTTTCATCAACAAAAGTATCGCCAGGAAAAATATTCCTTTCATTGCCAGTGGGATCGAGTGATAAAAATAAAGAGAAAGGAAAAGTATGGTTGCAAGCCATGAATAGAAATGATTGATTCGAGAAAACCAGAGGATTTGTTTGTGAAGACCATTTCGAAGTGAGTATATACGTTCAAGTATGTCCTAGTGGAACCCATTATATATCAATGATTATGTTCCTCATGTTATTAGGAGAATAATATAATATGTGATATCGTTTTCAGCTTGAAGAAGATATGGAAAACTTTATGAAATATAAACATAGGTGGTAATATATATTCGAAACAACATGCGAAAAGAAGTCCTGTTTGATTCTTCTTATTGTAGATATTTGCTTATTATTCAGTTATTATTATTCAGAATATTGAGATCATATAATTGAGATAGATTATAGAAACTACAAGCTCAGATAATCATAACCTCACTTTCCCTTCTTTTATTATTTTCAATCTTTCGGACATGAACATGCAGCCATGGTATTCTTCTTCTATATTTTTCCATGAATGTTTGACATGACAATAAATAAAAACAGCCACATCCAGTCGGAAATCATCGCTGCAGTTCGGCTGTTGGTCGGAAAATTGCAAATATTATGATTTTCAATCAGAAATTATTAAATATATTCGGTGCTTAATGATGTTTTTCGGATGTATAATTCGACATATATACATATGAGTAATGGAACAAAAATATATTCCAGTGTAAAATTTTCACATGCGTATATCCTAATGCTCATTATTTGACGAAACAACTGTTCTTCTATCACTTCCGGTTTTACTGGAAACAACCATGACTTCTGATTTTTAAATAGGACACCCTATATTATATTCCATAATTTAGGGATTGTAAAGAATTCGTCGATACTGGGTTTGACAGAGTTATTCCAAACGATAACGCAAATATTCGCGTTCCAAGTTTCCAAATGCTCAATGAGTGTGACAGAGAAAGAAGTTTTGATATTGCGAAGTCACACCCATTATTGAGCATATGGAAACTTCGAACGCATATATCTTTGTAATCGTTTGAAATAACCCTTTCGAACCCGGTATCTTTGAATTCGTCATGATAATCTCTAACCGATAATGGAATTCGATACAGGGTGTCCCATTTGAAAATCTAAAGTTGAGGTCTTTTCCGGTGAAACTGGAAGTGATTGATGATAAATGGTTTCATCAATTAATGAACAATTTGGTGTACTTGCTACCCTTTCGTGCGCTCCAAGCGATAAAAAAAAAGAAAAATGGAAAAAAACAACACAAAGTCGGTCAACACTTTATATAAAAAAACTTCTTTGTGAGGTCACCGCGGTTTCGGCACTACGGTCATCATCAGACAATGGTACCTAAAATAATACCATGACAATAATGAGGAAAAAACAATTTTTATAAACATACCAAACAATATGGCGGAGACTGACAGTTGCCGCTTTTGTAACAATGCGACTGAAACCGCGGAACACATACTTTGCTCATGTGAAGTATTAGTCCGCGAAAGGCTGAACCACCTAGAACAGGTCTTTCTCACCCCTGCTGAAGTGGAAAAGTCAACCGTCAGGAAAATCGTATGCTTCATCAGAAGTCTAGGGTTAGAGGACCAAAACTAGATAGGGGTGATCACAATAGATCTTCTAGGTCGCAGTGATCGAGAGGTATCTCAGCCTATACGACCCATCTACAATCTACAATCTACAATGGGGAAAAGTAAAAACAATAATCATGGTAATTGCAATAAACGATTTCGTCAACGGGTTGAAAGAATCTGCAGAATTTTTATAACTTTCTCAAATTCACTGAAGAGCCAGAAATAACTGGCTCTGATAAAGTTGAACATAGTATCTAGAAAAATTAAATTGTTTTTATACAAACATTAGCATCAGTAAGCCGACAGTACTAAAAGGAACTGAAATTGTGAGATTTGACAATTTCGAAAGGAAAATGACATTGACGTTGGACATGTCGAACACGAAACAAAAATTAGTGAGTGACATGTGCTAAACTGACACAATAGAACTCAAGGTAACTTCAAGAAGAAGAAATATGCGAAGAAAAGAACTGAGCATGTATAGGAAACAGATCAAAGAAAAAGAAGACGAAGAAGAAGAAAAAGAAGAAGAAGAGGAGAATAAAACACCAGAAGTGAAAAGTATATCAGAAGAATGAGAAGAAGGGAGGGAGGAATATCCAGAGGCGGATATATAGATACCTGCAAAGAAGGGAAACCCCAAGAAAGAGTCATGAAAATTTTAAAGTCCTGAAAATGTGGTAACGTTCAAAATTGGTTTGATCATTAGGACATGAGACATTCTGGTTGTTGATGCATTTCTGAATTTCCATGATTTCAAGCAGATTTAATCTAGGACCTTTATCACAGATATGAAGAATTCCAGAATTACTGACAACATCAGAAGAATGATTGGAATCTATAATGTGATTGGCAAAGGAAGATGGGGTATTAGGGTCAACAGCGGCCTATCTAGAATTATTCAAAAGTTAAGTACATTCCTGGCCGGTTTTTGTGCACTTCTCTGTATATGGTGTCCAATAAATGTACTATTATGATTATTATTATCATTATCTTCATGAAATTGAACTCATGTGCCAATTCAAAGAATGTTTTATAAACATTTCACCTTCCAACGAAGGAACAAGTAAATTCAAAGAATGTTTCATAAACGTTTAATTGTTACCTTCCAACAAAAACATCATTTCAATAACTGCTAGGAACTTCTGGAAGTTTGAGATAAAATCCCTCTGGCTTCAGTAATGCCACAGGAGATAGGAGAGATGAAAAGGGCCACATCCGCCGTCTGGGCCCAGCTTCCAGCCGCAATACAAAACGAAAGGGATGTATCCGATGTGGAAGGCCCTTCGAGTCAGATCGATGACGATTCCCAGTCGCTCCTTGGCCTCTCGCGATAGCTCCACCATTTTATTTATTAAAATTTTTGTCGGCACAATGAGATTCGGCTACGTTTGCGGACGGCTTGTCAAGATCTACATGACGTTTCGGGAAATGAAATGTCATTTGGTTTGGAGCAGTGTTGCTCTTACATGCTCTTACAGAGCTAAATTGAAATAAAAATGGATAGTGAAGATGATCACACTCCATCAAGAGGAGAAATACAGTGTGAAATCATCAAATTATTCTTTTTCTTTGATATAGTGAAGTATCAACTTCAGAATGCAACACTTATTTGTCGTCATACACACCTTTCGATGTGCATGATTGAGATGATTCAACCAAACTTTTCTTTATACCAAAACGCCCCGTTCAGGCGCTACACGCTACAGGGCGTTGAAATTGAATTTCTATATTTCTAATTTTTTGCAATACTCTGTCTTCAGAATACATAAAGAAATGTGTGCCACATATAATATCATTCATATAATTGATGATTTCATAAGAAAATTGAGAACGAACCTACGACCATTAAATAAATCTGAAGAGTATCAGGTATATATATATACGGGTGTCCCTAGACCAGTGGGACAGTTGAATATCTCCTGAACCAATAGGAATTTTCGAAATATTATAATTCCACATCATATCGCATTATGAGTGCTAACTTCAGGAATGACTATATTTTCTACGAGGGGCACAAGAAAGGCTCACAAAATCGAACATCAATTTTTTCAAATGGAACACCCTGTATTTTATTGCATTTTCATAATCTCCTTGAAGAGCTGAATTCAACGACCTAGCACACTTCGGCTCTAGCGGAAATGATTTCCGAAATATAGGGTGTGGAAAATCGAGATTTTTCATTTTTGGGAATTTTTTGTGTCAAAACTATTCATTATTGGTCAAAACGGCTTACATGTCCATATCTCAACTTTTGATTCACTATTCACTCGTATTTAATTGAAACAAATACAGGGTGGTGTGGAATTCCGACTGAAACTGAGAATTCTACACCACCCTGTATTTGTTCAATTCAAATACGAGTGAATAGTAAATCAAAAGTTAAGATATGGACATGTAAGCCGTTTCGACCAATAATGAATAGTTTTGACACAAAAAATTCCCAAAAATGAAAAATCTCGATTTTCCACACCCTATATCTCGGAAATCATTCCCGCTAGAGCCCAAGTGTGCTAGGTCGTTGAATTCAGCTCTTCAAGGAGATTATGAAAATGCAATAAAATACAGGGTGTTCCATTTGAAAAAATTGATGTTCGATTTTGTGAGCCTTTCTTGTGCCCCTCGTAGAAAATATAGTCATTCCTGAAGATAGCACTCATGATGCGATATGATGTGGAATTATAATATTTTGAAAATTCCTATTGGTGCAGAAGATATTTAACTGTCCCACTGGTCTAGGGACACCCTGTTATATGCATCATATTGAATATGGTCAATTGTTGGAATTGTTGTCCCATATGATCCGTTAGTCAATCTCGAACATTTGAGAGTTGAAAGAAATCTAATTCTATATGATACCAACATTCATGAGTTGATTGAAATTTTGAAGGACATAAAAAAAATATTCAACTGGCTATGACGAAATTTCCCTGAAAATTGTTGAAAATCTTCCATTGAATGCCCTCTCTGTGTTGGTTGCGCATATCAATGTTTCATTCCAGTCCGGCACTTTCCCAGATTTTCTGAAAACTTCTGTTGTCATCCCTTTGCATAAGGGCGGAGACATAGATAATCCATCTAATCTTCGGCCGATCTCTTTAATTCCAACTATTGCCAAAATCATTGAAAAACTGGTAAAAAAACGACTCGTCGAATTTTTGAAATCCCACAATGTTATCAGTGACAATCAGTATGATTTTCAAAAAAACAAAAACACTCACGATGCAATATGCTCATTTCTGTATAAAGTTTATTCGGAAATAAATGCAGGTGAGATTTCCGCGGCGGTGTTTTGTGACATATCAAAAGCATTCGACTGTGTTGATCATGGAATACTGCTGAGAAAGCTTCATCAGTATTGATGCAGAGGAATGACATACAGATGGTTCGAATCATATTTATCAGGAAGAAATCAAGTGGTGAAAACGACAGAACTCTCCAAGAAGAGAAATATTGATCATGGTGTTCCACAGGGATCTGTGTTAGGACCTGTACTTGTTTTATTGTATATCAACGACCTCACGAAAATTGATATAACTGGAAAGATCACTCTATTCGCAGAAGATACTACTATATTATGGAATAGTAGGAATCCTCGAGATCTGCATCAAATGATATCATCTGATTTGAAAAAGGTGGAAGATTGGTGTGACGCCAATATTCTATGGTTCAATATATCTAAAACTAGTACAATATTATTCAGATCCTCCCTTGATGACTCACATTTGGTGATAATTTTATTGAAAGTAGAAATGATTTCTGGGATTGTTGATCGACAAAAATCTGAAATTTGGTAACCACGTCAGGATACTCACTGGTACGATTTCTTCTGGATGTTATGCAGTGAGAGTGATTTCTAGGGAATTAGGATTCTTTACTGCCAAGATGGTATATTATTCACTAATAGATTCCCAATTACAATATGGAATACCTTTTTGGGGAGTGTGCAGTCCAACGTCTTTAAAAACTCTGTTAATTCTACAGAAACGAGCGATAAGGTATTTGTGTAATGTCAAACCTCGAGATTCTTGCAGAATTTTATTTTCCAATAATAGAATATTGACAGTGATTGCACTATTCATTCTGGAATCTGTTTGCCTGATAAATGAGCACAAGTTAAAATTCACTACAACTCCCATCCATCATAACACGCGTAACAGAAATTTCAGTTTGAAACTTCCTCTACCCACAAGAGAGTTTATTGAAGATTCCATATACTATGATGGTGGAAAAATTTACAACCACTTGCCAGTTGATATTAGATCAGTAAGTCTGAATGACTGTCAATTCAGGAAGAAAGTCAAAAAGTTCCTCTCTGATAGACCCTATTACAGTTTGCAGGAATATCATAGTGATACGTTTGAGTTGTGATATTTTAGTAATAATATTTCTTAAAGCAAGTACTTTTCTTCTACTGCAGGGTTGCCAATTCTACCAAATTTTCAGTAGATCTCCCGATTTGTATATTGACCTACTGATCTACTGAAACATTTCATAACCTACTGAAAAATATTTTGACACCTATTCATCATTATAATTAACCTATATTACTATCTTTAGTTAATCACGTACACTTATAAGTTGCATGATATTTTTGCACGCTGTGTTTGGAATATCAGAATTCAAGTAATGAATTTACCTTTAGGTACTAATGATATATAAAAACCAAAAAAAAAGACAATACTTCATCTGATTCAGATCAAATTCAATTTCTTATATACCTCTGTTATAACAGTTTGTCTTACGTTTAATTTTTTTATTAGGTTTGTATTTTTGTTGTTCATTTCTACCATTCGTTCCTGGTTTTTTATCTACTCAAATCTCATAATGTAACTGTATTTTGTGATATTCGTGAGTATTTTCGAATTGAGGCTTTGGAATGTTTATTTTTTCATGAGAATGTTTGTTTTCTTTCTTTCTATTTTGTTGGAAATACGTTACTTTTCTGTTCACTAAAATTACATAATGTTTTGACGTCATAGGTTTAATTCATTATCCGTTCTTGGAATTCGCATAGCATAAAATAGATCTGAATTTTTGAAAAGGTATTTACTGATGAAATGAAATCGAACTGGACACCCTGGTCCGTGCGGAAACTGAGTTGACAACAACTTTCATTTGCTGTTGTCAAATTAATTTTTCACGAAACCCGATAGATTTCACGTTTGAATAGAACCGTGATGTGGATATACAGGGTGTCTGTAAAAGGTCCTTACAAAAACATACCACATATTCCTTAGACCAAAATAAGTCGATTTAAGTAAAATTACCTCAGATCAAAGTTGCATTGTTTGGGCTCCAGAGGGCCTTAAAGTTACAATTTTTAAATCGTTTTTCCCATATAAATTTAAAACGGCATTATGCGATTTTGCTGAAATTTGGTAAATTGATAGAGTTTCATGTGACATAAAAATGATGTTAAATTTTTGTCCGATATTAATTCATAGGCGTAGAACTTGATTTTTTTAAATAATTGCATCGTCGAAAATTTTGCGCCAATAGAATAAAAGGAGTTTGAGTATGAAATTTAGATTGCGCAACTCATTTACTTTAAAAAAGGTACTCTTGATCAGACTCGATTACTCTCATAGTTTTCGCTAAATTTCTGTTTTAATAATTTAGAGTGTATAGGTTTCACGAAAATATTTTTTTCGAACATAATCAAAATTAATAGAGATTTAACAAAAATTGTTCAAAATGTTCACCATTTTCACGCATACGAAGATTTATACGTCGAAGAAAATTAATAATAATACATAGGTGTAGAACTTGATTTTTTAAATAATTGCACCTTTAAAAATTCTACGCCAATGGCAGAGAAGGGGTTTGAGTATGAAATTTGGATTGGGTACTCATTTGAAACAGAAAAGTACCCTTGATCTCGATTTACTCTCATGGTTTTGACAAAGTTTGTATTTCAATAATTATTGTTTAAATGTTCCAAAATTACTAAAATGCAAATTTCGTCAAAACCATGAGAGCAATCGAGTCTCATCAAGAGTACCTTTTTTTAGTAAATGAGTTGCGCAATCTAAATTTCATACTCAAACTCATTTTCATCTATTGGCGTAGAATTTTTGATGGTGCAAGTTATTTGAAAAATCAAGTTCTACGCCTATGTATTATTATGGGACAAAATTTTGACACCATTTTTTTCGCCACATAAAACTCTATCATCGCACCACATTTCAGCGAAATCGCATATGCCATTTTGAATTTATATGGGAAAAATTATTTAAAAATTGTAATTTCAAGGTCCTCTGGAGCCCAAACGATGCAACTTTGTACTAAGGTAATTTTACTTAATTCGACTTATTTTGGTCTGAGGAATATGTGGTATGTTTTTGTAAATACCTTTTCCAGACACCCTGTATAAGTGTTTGAGGTCGACAGAGACAAGCATAGAATATGACCTATTGCTGAACGAATTCGATTTATTCTCTCTTAAAAAACATCGCGAAATAATCGATTTAACTTTTATGCATAAAATAATCCATAATCATATCGATTCATCCTCATTACTTTCTCTGATTGATTTCAATGTACCACGATCCGTGTCAAGATCAGATATTTATAACGTTCCGCATTGCTGTGCTCAACACACAACATCACTTCCATTGTCCCCTTACAACAATGTGCCGAAGTTACAACAATTTACAAAGTATTGATATATTTTTTCTCTCGCTGTCTCAATTCAAGCATAGACTATTTAGTGCCTTGAGGAACTAGTTTCACATATCTTAGTTTATATTCTTTTCGAGTTATGTATAGATATAGATATATATTTTTAGCGATTCAACTAATAACCATGTATTATTACATACACCTGTAAATGGGCGTAAGCCTGCTGGATGTATTAATATTAAATAAATAAATTAATTAATATCTTAAATATGTAGAGAAATAGATTGATCTTCTTTTGTCGGACACCCTGTTCATCCCAATTGGATCCTCTAACTAAACTAATCTATTTTCTGATCTATACACCGTTCATTTCCATTGTTTCCAGAGCGAAGACTACATATCAATTCGCGTGGGAGCGGCCATGATGAACGATGACAGTTTGGGAGCACTGCTGATGGGAGGTCGGCCGCCCGTTGCTCTGCCCGTCATCGAGAACAACGTCGCTCCCGTCGCTCCCAAGGTATTAATCTAGAAGATACTTTTGACCTACTACACAGTTTCCACTTGAAGGTCAATGACATAAAATGTGTGTACAGGGTGGCTGGAATTCGAGGTTCATCCTTGGGATCTCGTAAACCGTAAAAGATACAGGGTCCTTCAAATAATAATAAAAATAATAATAATAATAATAATGGCAAAAGTTGCGCAATTTGATGCTGATCAAAATGCCGCTTCGAAAGCTTGGAAATTCTGAATACTTACGAAGATATTTGAAAAAAAATAACGAATATCCGCGATTTCGTTTTTATTTTTTCCTGACTTTATTTGGAGTGATATTATGTCAAAATGAATATCATATTATTTTATTTTTTGCGATTTTCATATGAAACTTTCTGAAAAACTCTGCTCTTATTATGGATATATCCGTGTTCTCATCCAATAACCGTCTTTTTTATATTTGAATCCTACATTTGTAGGGCTTTGCCCTCGAGCTACAAATCGCACCTTGGAAAAAAACTTCTGTTCCTTGATGTACAATGTACTATTTTCAAATACGAGTGATTATTCTAAAATAAAATTGACGCTTTCTGAAATGAAATTGACGTTTTCTAAAATAAAACTGGAGAAGGTGTAGATTACCTTCGAACGGATATTTTTGTGCTTCCAAATTGATGCAATTTCCATATATTCGAATCATAATAATATGTATCATTCATTCAAAATTTGACGTAATTTCGTGTCATTACAAAGACGATGATACTTCATTCACTGTTATTTGGTTCATGGTTGTTATTGGGCACTTTTCAAGATATCAAGAACCTTCTTTTTGGCCTATTAGATTACTGAATTTTAGTTCTCCATTTAGTCTGTTCTTTTTGGCCTATTAGATTACTGAATTTTAGTTCTCCATTTAGTCGATACTGGCCGCCCTGATCGCTCCCAAGGTATTGAGCTTATTGAAGAAAAAATCAATTACCTACCTTTGACTCAATAAATTTTTTTTTTAAAATTGTTCTCATCAATCATTCGGTTGCCCCCTTACGAGCAACCCTCAGAAGTCTTCAAGAGACTTGTGCGAACAAGGAATGACGGGGTCTTACCTTTCAACGTGTGATCTCAAACACTTTCTTAGGCCATCAGAAAAATTCCTGAGGTCGTGGTGGCAATCGAACCCACCTACCGGCAATCCAACGTGGATAGTAACTCGATATTGACGCTTCAAACACGAGGCTACGCTGGCCTGTATAAGTACTTAGTGAATTAGTTCTTCATAGGTGAATATCTTGCCAACCGTTTAGAATAGAATAGAATAGAATATTTATTCATCCAATAGACCAATTTACATTGGTATAGGAAAAGTCAACAAAACCATGAAAAAAGCATGATATACATTCACATGAAGTATTAATAAATAACAAACAAACTGTACGAAACAAAATAGTATATAAATGACATGAAAATATATGCAAATATATATACAGAATACATCATCTTATTTATTTATAATGTATTTTTTATGATTGATAAAATCGTCAATGGAATAAAATCCCTGATCACTGAGAAATTGTCTCGTCTTTTGCTTCAGGCTTTTCGGATTTGACAGAAACCTGATCTCGATGGGCAGACAGTTGAAAATTTTGGATCCTATGAAAATGGGTGATTTTTCGAAAAGTTTGGTTCTATGCTTCGACATTTTTAATAAATCCCCATTTCTCGTCGGATATCTGTGATGTTGACCATTATTTGATATTGAAGCTTCATTTTTCTTAATGAAGGTAATTAAGCTGTGGATATATATGCACGGAAGAGTCAGTATTTTGTTGTCCCTGAAATAAGGTTTACATGAATCTGTTCTCTTGAGGTTGAATATTAGCCGAATAATTCTTTTTTGTGCAACAAATACTCTACTTAGGTCACTACTGGCACCCCACAGAATTATGTGGTATTTCAGCACTGAATGTACCATAGCATAATACACATTTATCAAGGATTTTTTATCCAAAACACTCTTAAGCTGCAGTATGGCATAAAAACTAGTGTTCAGTCTTTTGCACACGTAGTCGATGTGATTGCCCCAAGTTAGTCCTGGGTCTATATATGTACCAAGGAATTTTGTGACATCTGAAGGTGCAATGACTGCATCATTCACAGTAACATTCAGAGGTTTGTCGACGCATTTTTTCCCAAAAAATTGAATGAGAACAGTCTTTTCAGAGTTTACAAGTAGTTTGTTATTTTTACACCAATTTGTGAACCCATTGGCAACTAAATTCAGCTCATCTTGGAGTTTCAAAAGGTTCTCGGCTTCCTTTGCGATGGAGGTATCGTCTGCGAATAATACTATGCATTCAGATTTTACGTGAAATGGTAGATCGTTTATAACTAATAGGAAGATTAGTGGACCTAGGACCGAGCCTTGTGGAACTCCAAGGTCAACACTGTACATATCTGATCTCGCTTCAGGCATGTTTACAAAAACCTTGCGGAATTTGAGATAAGATATTATCCATGATAACATATCTCCTCTTATGCCAACGGCATATAACTTGTCATAGGCAATGTCGAAATTAATAGAGTCGAAGGCTTTAGATAGATCAAAGAAGAGTGCAGCGACATACTTGCCCTGGTCTACGCGACTGTACACATATTCCATAAAGTCTGCCGCTGCTCCCTCCGTTGATCTACCAGGATGAAAGCCATTTTGACAGTCTGTTATTATTTTATATTTGGTAAAAAAAGGGAATAACTTGTTATATATGCATCTTTCAATGATCTTACTGATAACACAAGGAATTGTGATAGGTCTATAGTTTGCTATTGAGAAATGGTCACTGTTTTTGTGAATAGGAATTATCTTTCCAATTTTCAACATATTTGGGAAAACTTGTTTTTCAATGGATAGATTTATGATGTATGATAATGGTTCAGAAATGAAGTCTGCTATTGATTTGATGATTTTTGTGGACAGGCAGTCAAAACCTACTGAGGATGTATTTTTCAATTGTTTAATTGATGTAAGCACTTCTTCAGGGACAACGGGAAGAAAATAGAAAGTATTCATCGTATGATTTCCCGTACTACCACTTCCAGCATCATTTCCAAAATGTTTAGTGATATTTTCGCTAACTGTGTGGGAAAAATACTTCGCAAAATTGTTGGAGATTGATTTAGGGTCTTTTATTACTTTATTGTCTATGATAATTTTTTTGGGGTAGTTGTTAGATGAATTTTTCCCTGCTTTTTCATTGACGATTTTCCATACTTCTTTTTGTGTCTCATGTGCATCACTCTTATTCACTAATCTACTTTGGTAGTGATCTTTTTTGGTATTTTTTATGTTTTTCTTGTGCTTTTTCATTCTGTCTTTATAATCGCTCCATAAGAATTGGTCATTTGAATTTCTGATAAGCCTATAAAAATCTTTCAACTGTCTGCTCTCGAATTTCAACTCTTCAGAAATCCATGTATTATTTTTTGAATTTGATATTTTATTGTATGTTATATATCTCGACGGGCATGTTTTAGATCAAGACTGTAAGCAATAATTTGAAAGAAATTCTCGTATGCGAGGTCAACATCCGGAGTACAATCATATACAGCACTATAGTTCTCAGCAGAATGAAAATGTCGCAGTTGATTCATGTTATAATCTCTGCAGACTCTTTTTTCAATGATAGTTTTTGATTTCGAATTGGTTGAAGGATTATCTATATTCAAAGTGAATAGCAACCCATGGTGGTCACTTATATGAAAAGGTTCGACTTTTTCCTCAAATGACAAATAATCGATATTTGTGGCAAAATAATCAATTTGAGATTTAGAAAATATACCACCCCTATCTATAAATTCGCGAGTTGGCATGCAGTTTTTGAATTTTAGATGATAACTATCTAAGAGGTCATTAAATAGTTTGGCTTCTTTCTCTTTCTGTGAATTTTGTTTCCAATTGAGATTATCGATGATGATATCACCACAAATGATTATGTTTTCGAATGATTTCAAGCATTCGTTCAATAAACAAGTCATGCTATATAGACCTTATTTAATCTTTGAAAAGGATGATTTCGAATTTGGAAATGCTATTGCCAGTGTTGCCACGTTTTCCTGAAAATGTTGTCAACTTCATTATTTCAAATGACACACCGTACTGTGTATAATATAACAAATTTGAAAAAAAATCTTTCAGCAAATTGATTGATAGATCATTTGTTGTTTTTATTTCCAATAACAACAGAGATATCTTCAAAAATCAATGAAGTAACCAATTACTATTGAAACTAACTGAAACTGATGTATTCTCCTCATTCTGAACTCCCGGACTAACATTTGAAGGATTCCAATCAAAAACATGAATTACGATACTTTCTATCTCAAGGTAAAACGAGAAAAAAATATATAAGTATACTAGCATATTATGAAACTTTACAATGTCATCATTCGATAACGAATCTTAACTTACTTTTCAAGCGGAGTAATTTATGTTTGATAGGTATATCAAGGACGTTAAATAGGCTTTTATAGACCGGGTGCCACTTTACGCCCGCAAAACCAGGCGGTCAATAAGTCCTACTTCACGCGCGGTCGTGAATAAATATTTTCAGTTGATAGATAATGAAATTTCGGCGATACTATTCAACAATTATATTTGTCTGATTGTGGTATACCAAACGTTTGAGGTCCAAATCATTCAAAATATAATAGAAGAGATAAATAATTCAAAAAGTCATTCTGAGACCATTATGTGTCACCGTCACCTCGCCCGTCACCCATCATAGTTATTTCAAATGAATTTTCAGGTGGTACAGGAGAATCAGCTACCTCCATATCCTGATAATTCCACCATCACTGAAGGTTCCTGGCAAACAGTCAATGGTACAAGGTGAGTTATTTCAAGCAGTTTCGACTTTTTATCCATATACTCTAATATTATAGAGGAAAGATTTGTTTTGAAAAGGAATATTCTCAGATATAATTATGAACATAAAAAAATGGATATAAATATATAGACGAAGTCTCTTGCCCTAATGTCTACCCGCCTCAATGAGCTTCCCTCTCAAATAGATTATTTTCTTCTGAAAAACTGTCTAGCTATACCGAAACTTTTATACATCCTCAGATGTAGCCAAACTTGGCTTTGTCAAAAAGAATTATGAGACTGTGATTCAATACTACAGGATACATTACAGAATATCACTAACAACAAATTTGATGATTCTACTTGGAACCAAGTAACTTTACCAATCGAGTTCGGCGGCCACTTCCATTTCATTGCCAGCTTCTCTTTCTTCTCATAATAGTACCCTTCCATTCATGGCTTCAGTTTTACCCGATACTCTTCGAATATTATTGATTTTCATTATTTGAATGGTGAACAAAATAGAGTTTCTCTACCTGATGATAAGAAAGTTCACAGTGCTTGGGATTCCCCTATGTATATTTCTTCGTACAAACAACTCCTCGATTCAGCTGCTAATTCTGGATAAGGCTCGTCTCAGGACTGTCTGCTCGAAGGAATCTTGGCTCAATGCTCTTCCAGCGGCATCCCTTGGTACTCTGTTGGATTGTAAGATCAATAATCATTCAGAATCGCTGTTGGTCTTCGCTTAGGTTCAACAATCTGCGCACTTATGCAGATGTGGTTTAACTGTCGAAGAAAATGGAACTCATGCTTTGAGCAGCAAATTCAGTTCTGGTCGTTTCTCAAGACACCACGCCATCAACAACCTTATTAAACGAGCACTGACAGCTGCTGAAGTTCCATCAGTTTTAGAACCTGTTGGAATTTCACAATGACCAAATTATTGATATAAAAGGATCGGTCCATGCAGGTTTTGGTTGCTTTCTACTTACCGTACCGTCTCAGTATCATTTTAACGCGAGCAGTGAACAGTATAGTCATTTTCCTGCAACCGATACAAAAGTCGTTCATTTTAATACCAAAATTAGCTCTTAAATTGACGTTTTTTTGCAACCGACACAAAAGTCGTCCATTTTGATACCAAAATTACCTCTTGAATTGACGTTTCTACTACTGGCACAAAAATAGGTATGTTGCTAGGCAACACATTTAGTTTCTAGGAGCTAAAGTCGAATTCGGTTGAACTTTAGCTCCTAGGATCTAAAAAGGATGTACTGGACGTCATCAAGAATAAACAACATTGTGACGGTTGGTTATTTGGGTTGAGACGCATACCTGATTTGTTTCCGATTTCAGCATACTTGGCATTTCATACCCATGCGTGAGATATAAATACACCTTATTATAGTTTAGTATTGGAATTATAAACATCTCAGTCAAGTATTTTTGTTTTGATCAGGAAAGCCTTCAAGATTCAAATACTTGCTTGATCTGTATTTCATTCGTTATTCTCGGGAAGGATAACTTGTTTTTGAATAATCACGGCAAGCAATAGTTTTTTTGTCTCAAACAACATATTGTTTAACTTCATTTGATTATCAAGTCAAACACAGAGGAATAAATAATCACTATTATCATTGTTGATATGCTCACTAACCTAACATTTTCCACGTCTTGTTCCTATAGCTGGCACTGGCGCGGTATTTGCCATTAGAGCACCTGGTCCATACACAAATATGTCACTCTGTGGTTGTATTTATATTGAAATTACAATTCTAACATCCTTGAAAACCTAACCTGCTGTTAATGCAGGTAGAATATTCTCACCACACGGATTATTTGTCAATATTTGTTGCATTGCATACATATGGCACGGCATTATTTGGTGGTCACTTCACGTGTTAATTCGAGTTAATTGTTTCGGTTGCAGAAAAAATAGCATGTTTCATTCGGATCAAAAGTGACTTTGTTCGACTCGCAAATTTTGCTTTCGCTCGGCTTCGCTAAACGCTCCGCCTCGCAAATGCAAAATTCGCTTGTCAAACAAAGTGTCACTTTTGATCCTAATAAAACAATCTACTATTCTATTACTGACACAAGTTTAGTTCCTAGGAGCTAAAGTTGAACTAAAGCTCCTAGGAACTAAAAAGGAGAGTGAATTTCATTTATGTGCTAGGTCATCATGTATAAACAACATTATTATGGTTGGTTATTTGGGTTGGAACGCTTACCTGATTTGTTCCCGATTTCATCAGATTCGGCATATCATACCCATGCTGGAGATATAAATATACACCACATTATAGTGAAATATTTTTGTTCTGATCAAGAAAAGCATCTGGTCCAAAGAATTCATCCATTCATCTATTCAATAGAATACAAAAAATGAGTCACTCTGTGGTTGTATTCATATTATTTATATGATTTGAAAAAGTTATTATTTACGAAGAAATCTGTTGAAAATAAAGTTCTCGTTCTTGCTGTTGTTGAATCCTCTACAACTCGAATTGGTTCGACTTCGAGAACTTTCAATATCCATACTTGAATTTAACGACAGTTTTCCGGCTGTGTACCGATTTTCTCTAAGCGGTTTTTGAACGCCTCACCAACTTTCCCAACTTCGTATAATGATCATTCAATAATCCTGAAAGCTCTCTATTGGTTATTGGTTCCTTTCAGAATCACACAATGTGCCCTCCGGGAAGAAATTTATCAATATACAGCAGAAGGCCAATAATGAACCAGCGTTCTCTCGACACAATGGGAAAATTATTAAAAATTACATCAGAGCGTCAGGGAAGTTTTTGATAATAAGAAGTTTTCCATGCAGCATCAATTCTGATGATTTATCATTATCATTATCAACAAAGTTTCAGAGCTCAACTCTATAAACAGATTTCAATAACAGAAACACGGTATTCTGCCAGCATGATCCTAATTCCCAACTCAAATTTGACAGTTCTGCGATTTTTTCACTGGTAGCAAAAAATATCTTTTTTCTGCGACCGACTCAAAATTCGTCAACTTCAATTCCAAAATTAGCTCTTGAAGTCAACGTTTCTATTACTGACACAATAGTTATTTATGTTCCAAGGGCGTAAGTAGGCTTTAATGGACCACAGCGTGATGTAAGTAGGATACGCCTAGGTCCATTTAAGCAACTTACGCTCGAAGTACACTCAACATCTGAAGCATAATCGTTTCGGACATTTATTTAACGTCATTTTGAAATTTTTCAGTGATTTTGAATTCATTTGGCCAAATTATGTTTGTCATTGGCGACGAAACATCGAATGGTAGTCTACTAGAAATTACTGTGAAAACAGTGAAATTACTTTACTGCCCCTTCACCAACTTCATCGCCCACTGGAAAATTTTATGGCCCGCTGTACTTCTTTATCGCCTCAGTGCGTCAAGTGTTACTTTACGCCCACAAATCCAGGCGATAAAGTGCTACTTCACACCCGGTCGTGCATATTTACCTATGTTGCTGGACCACACTTTCAGTTCCTTGGAGCTCAAGTTGGACTTCAACTGCTATAGGACCTAAAAAATATGTTTTCTCTGACGACATGAAGAATATGTCAACACACAATTGTAACGAAGTGAAGTAGTCTGAGGCCTTGTTCATATCTACTTACTTATATTATCATAATAATCTGTCAAGTGAGTCACAATGAGTGGTTACTTCACTGATTTTTATTTATTACAAAAGCAAACGCTCTGGTTCGGCTGTTTACCTGTTATCAATGGTTCACAAACATTCCAGTCAAACTATAAAATGTATTCTCTTCCAAAAAACTTTCGTACTTGTATTCATACTTTGATTTCGTTTCGTCTTATATCTTCTACTACCCACATCATTCATCGTTCCAATTTCGGAAACAACCTGTATATCTCGACACATAAGTTCTAATTAATACTGATAAATGTTTACTATCAATCAACTTTCCAGTTTTTACACCACATATTTCCAGTACATTCTGGTACAACTCGTTGAATTGTTTGCTATGTCCACCCATCTCTTGAATCCACGACAGAAAATGTGATTAAATGACTTTTTGACGTAGCTATACTCGTGAGCTGTGATGAATATTTGATATTTTCGTTTCAAACCATAAAGTTGCCCATATCTCTCCTACAACCCAAATAGATTCTATAGTCACTGATTGGTGGAGTAGCGGCTTTCAGGGACGGATTCAGTCGATATCCAGTCTTAGTGGACTCGAGGAGAAGATTCCAAACATTGCTTATCGTAAGGAAGAGATCCAAAATTTTTCAACATCTTTTGAAGAAAAATACAGCAGAGCCCAATTATTTGAGGTTTTAAATGTTAAAGAGTTCAAGAAAGTATAATGTTATAGACTAAATTGCCAAACAAAATCATCATACGGTTTTCAGATTGCCCACATATTTTGTATTTTTAATCCTATAGAATTAATTTGGAGACAACTGAAGAAAATAATCCGTAGAAAAAATATAACCCCAAATTTCGACCCTAGAGTTATATCCTAATTGAGTGGAAAATGTCAGTGCTTCCGATTGGCATGAGAAAGTGAATAAAGTTTTGAAATTTGAAGAATATCTGACATGAAAATCTGGGTCTTACCCATCTGAACAGTCAGAATCGATTTATTATGAATTTGGCAGATGCATAGTGAGGAGGGCTCTAATTTTAGCAATGAAGAAGATGAAGTGTGTCAATGAATATATTTTATTTCGAATTTTACAATGTAACGTTCTTTAGTAGAATAGATCGCAAATATTTGGCATCCCTCAGTTCTTGTTGTAAGTATAACGAGATAATATAGTCGTCTTATGAAAACGTGATACTATACACATTTGGAATTATTTCTATTTTACTTCATAATCACTGAGTAGCTCACAAGTAGGCAAGAAAACAAATCATACCTACACCTATTCAGATAATATAATTCAGGTTGCTTTTATCATAATAATTTTCTGTTGTTTCTGAGTAAACTAATTCAGTCCGGCCCTGGTCCCAAACAATTGCGGATGAGTGCGGATGACTTCAGAATGTCGGCAAAAAATATCAAAGGTGGACGATGGTTCTACTATACAAGTATTCTAATCCACGTGTTGAGTTTCACACTGGTCCATCGGATATTATCTTCAGAAGGGGGCACAATATTCTGGGAAGTATTATTGACTTTCTCCCACTAAATTACAACTGTTTGAATCGCGGCACGTTTGGATATTCGGTAAGGCGACATCATCCCATTTCATTTGTTTCTTGTTTCAACTCGTTATCACATGACAAAAGTATATGTCCGGAATAATAGCAGCAAATAAATCGGTGTGCCGTGGATTTGGCTCAGACTGAGGGGTGGCACAGGCAGGTTTCAGAAATCTATCATTCAATTGGTATCGGCCTGATTCATATCTCGTAATCAAATCGCGAAATCGAGTGCAAATTTCCGCACAAGAAAGTGCAATTTTTCAATAACTTTGCTCAGGATAGGTGCTTTTCGAACACTCAGTTCCGGATTCAGGTAATTTGCCACCTGTTGCTATGATGGACGTGCCGTCCTTCAGATTCTTAGGATGTATGGTTTTTTATTTTATTTTTTTCGTCATAAATGTTGAATGATGAATTGCATAAAAATATAAATACCTATAAAACTATTATGGAAAAGTGAAATCAAATAACAAACATTCATGTGTTACTCTTCATACATTGATTCAATCTAGCAGGTCTTGATTGATAGACGAAATTGCTAGAGATCAATTTTTCTTGGGATGTTGAATTAATTATGAAATCACGTGGACTATCACCTGTCGAGCGTTGCCGGTCGTGTATAATACATATCAAAGATGACATGAGATGGAATTCAAAATTTTTGTATCTCATGGCTGAAGCCTCGGGATATAATCTTGGTCCTTGGGTAATAATGATATACTTCACTTCCTTGGTGTATAAATAACTATTCTCATGTGAGACTAATTCCTTTTTTGGCTGATGATGGACATACGTATGTCCGTAAACATGTAATCCTCGATGTGAGTATTCCCAATAAAGTTTCGTGAAGATGATTTTTTGAATATAATTCAGTATTTGTTTTGTTGATAATTCCTTTGGGCCCTTGTAAAATTATGAAACAGAAAAGAAGTTCCTCTGCCTGCTACAATGAAAGAGGCACGTAGCATTCCAGCATAGGATTGAGTGATTCACGAGAACGAATTACGAATTCCGTTTACACCGTGAATCCATTCCGGTCCAAATCCAAAGAGAAAAATCCTCGTAGGGAACATCAAACGCAGATAGTGGATGCACGCCGTTCGCCCTAAAACCCTGGATGTTATATCTGCTCGAATTCCGTCTGAGCAATAACTCAGCGGTTATGGTTACGTGAAGATTATTCAATGCTGCTCCAGTTCTAATAATTCCGTTTAGTAATGGTTTAGCAAGTATGCGGGGAGGGGACTATTCCATTAGGCTGAACATAATCTGTTTTAGCTAACAGGTGGACGAGAAGAGGTGGATATCATAAATTTGCTGAAATCTTCACAGCGCCAGACAAAACTTCACTGACACAAGTAGACTTTAATTAACATGCTTGACTCTATCCAGCATACATCAAATCTCTGTCCACCTTCTGGCCCAGTTCATGATAGATCAGCTATCGACTTATTTTTCATAATTTCATTAAAGTTAGATTAGATATGATTAGATTCAAAGTGGGGCCTCCGGACTATCTGCCTCCACACCGCGACCTTTTCAGATCTATTGAGTCTGCCCTCAAAATCGTTTAGAGTTCTTTGGCTAGCCCCGCCTTCTCTATGAGACTCCATAGGCTAGCTGTCAGATCCCCTGTTTGGCTCTTGATTTTTCCTCACCCAGCCTAAGGAACCTCATTCTTGACAAGCCCTCACAGTTGCAAAGTATGGGTCCTGCTGTTTCCTCCTCTTCCTGACAGAACCTGCACAGCAGTTCTTGAGTTTGACCTATCGTACTCATGTGTTTGTTGAGCTTATACAATGCCCTGTGAGAAGTCCCACTAGTATCCTAGTTGGGACGAATCAGTGTAGAGTAGTTTGAATATCCATTGCAAGTATCTGTTAAATTCTGACCTGATCGACTGGTTCGATGACATCTCGTTTTAATGCAATAGCAATTTTTTTCCTACATCTAATGACATCGTCATCTTGATCAACCCAAGGGAGTCCATTCCCAATCGGAGACAGTCACAACGGGCCCTGGATGGGATGGGCCGCTGCTAGGTACAGATAATTAAGAGCTAACCCAGATAACGCGGATATTGGACTAATCATGGAAAGTTGTGGATCTCACCGATATACGACTATCGGGTCTCTGCAATATGAAGGATTCACCAAATACCTTTGAATGTATACCGCTCTCATATGTCCAATGATTACGGGAGCAATGATAACGGCGCTGACAAGTGCGATAGAGATTCTGGACAAATCGCTACCTCTAAAGCTGTATATAGAACAGGATGATGAAGGCCAGCCAGTGGAGGAGCGAAGGAACTCACGAACCTTCACATCTCTGATGACAGTCCCTCACTCAGTATAACACCGATCACTCGATTCAGGAAAATGCTCCAAGTCAAAATACCTACTAGGATGGACTGGAAACAGAATGGGCAATGCATTTAACCCACCAAGGGTATCATCTGGCCAAGAGATGGCTCCAGGATCAAAGAATGCGCAGTTTCCCAGGGTAGACCATCACTATACCCATGGGAAATATGCCACGATTTTCAGGCTGAAGTATTCGCAATACTCGTTGGTGTTCAGCCAGGCAATTATCAAGGCACTCACTTCGTAGAGTGACTTCCTCCTTGGTGTCAGAGTGCTAACATGTATGGGCAGTTTTCAAGAATAGACCTACACCTCGACCTACACTATACCCTATACCCATGGAAAATATACCCATAGCCACGATTCTTCAGGCTGAAGTATTCGCAATACATGACTATGTTCAGCCAGGCAGCTATCAAGGCACTCACTTCGTAGAGTGACTTCCTCCTTGGTGCCAGAGTACATGGATAGTCTACAAAGGCTATTGGCAGCGAATAACGTATGTCTTCTGTGGGTTCCTGGCACTCAGGGGTACCTGGTGATAAATTGATGTTCTCTCCAGAAAGGGGGCGAAGGGCTCAGTGATTGGTCCAGTCTGTGGGTCATTCGATCCTAGATGAAAAAGTTCAGGGCAGCTGGTGAGAGGCTCCAGGAATGAGGCTTCAAAGTACTCATAGGAAATCAGTCACGAAGACTAATGGCCTCTTGGATTTGAACAGGAAGGAGTTGAAATGGTGGTGGGCCTTCTGACAGGGCACAGCCACCTGAACAATCATCTCAATATTATCGAAATTGTGGAAGATCCTGAAAGCAAATGGTGTTGCTTAAAGGATGAAGTGACTTCTGCTCACATCGTCACTGAATGCCCGGCAGTAGTGGCAGCAGGGGATATGCGATATCTTGGGGGCAGAATCCTGAACCCAGAGGAGGTCTCGAAGATTAGGTCTAGGAAGATGGTATATTTCCAAGACCGACTCGCGATCCCAGGAATCGTGGAAGCACAATGTGGTGTTCTAAGTGTGTCGAGTCCCAGACCACCCACACACACATCACATTACATTACATTCTACATCTGCATGAGCTTCTTTACACCTTGTTTAGTGTCTGTAGCTTGCTCTGTAGTCTCAGACACAGGCCTATTGAACCAGCGGAACGAAAGAATCCTGAATGATGCTACCCCCTACCCAATTTGTTCCGCTAGGAATAGTCGACGAAATCCTTTATGAAAACGTGATTCGCGAGAGGAGCTCTATGATAATCGCCGATGGAAACGTTAACTTCAACTGTCGTTGAGGTTCCTCATCTTTTCACGTCACCGCAATAAACGGGCGTAACGCGATTTCGGCTGGGAAATTTCTCGAATTGTCTGAATGATGTAAGGATTTCGTGTTCGTACCGGCGAATAAAATGGATTATGTTGGAACTCGGAGGCGCTGAAGGCATTCATTTTCATGAAATACGAGAAACATGTTCGCGAAGAAGGGAATATTTTATGGTATGCTGATTTTCTTTTCAAGGTATAAAGGGTGTCCTACAAAAACGTTCGTATACTACGGAAGGTCGTGATTCTGCAGCTAAAAATAAGAGGATATGTCTGTGTCTATCAACATGTGTCTCAAAATGCTTCCTAAGGGCACTAGAATCCTTTGAAAGTAGGTCTAAAATGCAGTTTTTTCCAATAATTATTCAGAAAATGTACCAAAGCTCTGATGAGGAACCGGTTCGTGAAAGTCACCTACTCTGGATTAGTATTTCGAAATAAAGGAATAAAATTGTTCACAGAAACAGGCTACTTCAGTATTATTATTATTCCATATCTGCGATGGTATGCCGCCACAAATCTTCTTTGAAAAATGTTCCTTGGAAATACATTTTGTGGAAGCCGGTTAGGTTAGGTTACGTTTGGCGAAAAAGAATTCTTCCCGATGCGAGATATTACTTGAGGATTATATTATTCACACATAAACCTCATAGGAAAGTCAATATAATATGAATATTATGCCACAAAAAAATTAACACGAAAATTGCAGTATCATTTACATAATTGACTTATCTGCACCTTCTCCAGTCACAACCCATCAGCTGTCTTAGAGTTTTCCATTCACAGGTGCGTCCGGAGGTGAGGGGCAAGGGGGGGGTCGCTCGCCCCTCAACCTAGCGCCTGATCCTTACTCAGATACTTACTGAACAAGATACATTCGCATTATTCCATTCCTATTCTGATAACCGCTTATTATAGTGACTTTCTGAGACTTATTTGTTAAATGAGTAATCATCGACATCTGATAAATAGATATTGAGTTGATTTTATCAACAAAGTAATCGATACATTTGCTCAAGACTATAAGAATTCCATTTGTGTTCGAACAAGATTATGATTATTATCACGTACAATTTTTTATTGTAATTTTGGCTGTAAACAGAATACCTATGTGATGTCAATTCAATTGATTTTCTTTTTTTATATATCGAGGGAGTATAGTGCATGATTTTTTCCCGAGGAGGTTTTGTAGCCAGAGAAATACCTCTCACTTCCGAGGTTTATATACTATTTTTGCACGACTCGACGATTTTAATTGAAAGAATCTTATGATAAAATCAATTAGTCAATACGAAAATGAAAATCTGGACACGAAAATCAAAAAATCAAGTTTGATCATCATGACTACACCGATAAAGAAGAGTAGCCATATTGCTTTTTGTGAACATCGAAAACGTGTGCTAACATATTTCCTAAATTGCTTTCCTAAGTTTTCTCAATAAATATTGCAAAAATGTGTGAAAAAACTATTGAAGAAGCTGCTGCAAACATAGTGGTAAATTTATTGCCAGAAAAATCCCGGAAAACTTTTTAGCCCAGAGAGTACTTACTCTGTATACCCTGTATTTCCGCTTTTGTCGATGTAAAATCGCATATAGGTCGTGCAAAAACTGTTTTTTGATATGTACTGAATATTGTACAGGGTGATTCACCATAAATGTCCCCCCCTCTAGCTCAGTTATTTTTGAACCGATTGCAAAATTTTAAATTTCATCTGAAATGATTTCCGATCGAGTTTTTTTCCGCTACATCAGAAAATACAAGGTGCTCGAAACAAACGATCAACAGGGTACTATTTGATTTTTTTAAATGAAACACCCTATTTTTCATTGTATTTTTAGATTCTCCCTGAAGAGCTGATTTCATCGATGCATCACACTTGGGGTCTAGCGAAAATGATTACAGAGATATAGGGTGTTCAAAATCGAGATTTTTCAACTTTAGGATTTTTCTGTGACGAAACTATTCATTATCGGTTAAAACGACTTTCATGTCCGTATCTTAGCTTTTGTTTTACAATCTACTGACATATCATAATTGGAACAGATACAGGGTGATCGGAATTCTGAATCTTGAACCACACTGTATATGTTCCAATTGAAGTAGATAGTAAATCGAAAGTTGATAAAAGGACATCAATGCCGTTTTGACCAATAGTGAATACGAAGAGAGAAACTCAGAGTCATTACCACAACTAGTTCATAAAATGAACGACAAAATGGTAGATAACGAGAGGAAAACAACTACTTTCCTGGCAATATGCCACGCAGAACATTGCATTACATCCTCCCGAAACCTATGCGATAGTTCGTATAAACGAATAAAATCGCAAGTGTTTCCTTCCTAAACGCTGAGCTGCGTTTAAGTGGTTCAGGAACGCTGACTACCTGCAGACCGGTTTCGAGCTCTTGGCTCTCATCAGTACAGGGCTGTCCCAGATAGCTTCTTGACCGCTATCTGGTGCGAACCTGACCCAACGTAAACTCATCTCAGCATTTATACCATACGAGGCGAACTATCGCATAGGTTTCGGGAGGATGTAATGCAATGTTCTGCGTGGCATATAGCCAGGAAAGTAGTTGTTTTCCTCTCGTTATCTACCATTTTGTCGTTCATTTTATGAACTAGTTGTGGTAATGACTTTGAGTTTCTCTCTTCGTGACCAATGCATTCCACTTTGAGTATTTGGCTTTTTCCCTAGTTGAAAATACGCCAGTCGGGCAACCAGCCACTCCCATTTCATCTGGAATGGGATTTTGTTTTGGAGTGTTTCTTTCCTTGCCAGGTGGCGTTCGGCGTTCGCGTTTTCATTTCGCAGACGTCGAACGCCTCGTATGGTATAAATGCTGAGATGAGTTTACGTTGGGTCAGGTTCGCACCAGATAGCGGTCAAGAAGCTATCTGGGACAGCCCTGTACTGATGAGAGCCAAGAGCTCGAAACCGGTCTGCAGGTAGTCAGCGTTCCTGAACCACTTAAACGCAGCTTAGCGTTTAGGAAGGAAACACTTGCGATTTTATTCGTTTATACGAACTATCGCATAGGTTTCGGGAGGATGTAATGCAATGTTCTGCGTGGCATATAGCCAGGAAAGTAGTTGTTTTCCTCTCGTTATCTACCATTTTGTCGTTCATTTTATGAACTAGTTGTGGTAATGACTTTGAGTTTCTCTCTTCGTGACCAATGCATTCCACTTTGAGTATTTGGCTTTTTCCCTAGTTCAATAGTGAATAGTTTCGACACAAAAAAATACTAAAGTTGAAAAATCTCGATTTTGAACACCCTATATCTCTGTAATCATTCCCGCTAGACCCCAAGTGTGATACATTGATGAAATCAGCTCTTCAGGGAGAATCTAATAATACAATGAAATACAGGGTTTTCCATTAAGAAAAATCGAGTAGTACTCTGTAGATCGTTTGTCCCGAGCACCCTGTATTTTCTGATGCAACGGGAAAAAAGTTTCTGGAAGATCATTTTAGATGATTTTTAAAATCTTTGAATCGGATAAAAAATAAGTGAGCTAGAGGGGGGGACATTCATGGTGAATCGCCCTGTACAGTAAATTATTATTGTGACTTACCCCCCCCTGAGATTATTTATACGGACGCCCCTGTTCATTCACCCTCAGATAGTAGAATAACCATACCCACCTCTGCATTTAGGTACTTTTCGTTCTCCTTTTCTGATGATCTCATCAACCACATAATCTGACCCACCGTATTTTTCTGTGTAGACCTTGTTATCACCCAGATAGCACACACTCGCCTAAGGTCATCCTCAATGTGTCGCCAAACGCCTGGAGAGGACGTTCTATTTTCTACAACCTAAGAACATCATCAGGCGTAAATTTAGCGCTGTAATTGTCCTAAATGAGTTCTATCAGTGACAGCCTAAGGATGTAAAGAATTTCGTGCCTACGGACGTCTTCAGATGACATTCCATGAAATAACGTGTCATCGAAGACAAAAGAAAGAAAAAGAAGAACTAGAATTGAGGTTATGTCTCATGATAGTCATGATTTGTTCAAGATATACATCATAATATATTAATGATTATATCAAAATTATCAGAGTATTCATTGAATACCTTCATCGAATTTCTATTTCACAAAATGATTGCGAGAAGAACTTATTGCACAGAATTAAAAGATAACAATAACAAAAGAATGATAATCTCTGATGTTGATGACATTTCTCTCAGGTAGCAAGAAACAATGGTGAGTAAATACTAAATAGAATCATTGATAGTACCGGATATGAAATATTGATACATTCATATACATTATTTATTGTTTCAGGAGGTTATTGAGAACACAAACTTGATGATATCATCATAGCAAATATGTTTTATTCCAAGATAGCTTTGCTTCTTCCGAATCTATGAAATATTGTATGGAAGCTTGAACTTTCAGTATGAATTCAATAAAGGTAGGTACCTACCTGAATCAAATCATTGATATAGTAGGTACTGGACATGAAATGTTAATAGGTTAATTATTTGTTTCAGATGAAGTTATTGAGAACACAAGATTGATGATGTCATCAGAGCAGAAATGTTTCATTCCAAGATATTTTGGCTTCTTCGAAATCTATGTGAGATTGCCTATGCATGTTTGCACTTTCAGTATATTCAATAAAGGTAGGTACCTAAATCAAATCATTGATATAGTAGGGACTGGAACATGAAATATTAATAGGGACATTATTTGTTTCAGGAGGTTATTGATAACACAAAATGATGATATCATCAGAGCAGAGATATTTTATTCCAAGATATTTTGGCTTCTTTGGAAATTATGAAAGATTGTACATATGCAGACTTGAACTTTCAGTAGATTCAATAATGGTTGGTACCTTTAACTACATAAATCATATCATTGATAGTAAGTACTGGACATGAAATATTAATACATTGTTTGTTTCAGAAGGTTATGCAAAACACAAACCAGATGATATTTTCATTCCAAGATAGTTTTGCTTCTTCAGAATCTATAAAATATTGCATGAAGGCTTCAACTTCCAGTTGATTTATCTGCATCAGGAATGTCCAGAGTTCAGAAATCAAAAACAACATGGAGAAATATAACTATCAATAGGCAATAACTTCTAGTAGTGCTCAACAAGAAGCTGAAATACATTTCTTTGAAAAGGAAATTGAAATTTTTCAGAATAAGTTATAAATAATAGAATGTGAGTTTTTCATTTGGTTTTTCATTTGAACCTATTATAAATAGAGGGAAATTTTGCAAATATCATGAGATCCATATTATTTTGAAGAAATTATCATTTGCATATATAATACAAGGTGAGTCAATAGTGTGTTATCCTTGTATATCAGCCAAACCATCAGATAAATAGAGACAATTCAAGTACAACAGTGATAGGGTTTCATGAGAACTTTCACATTAAATTGTTTTTATATATATCTGTAGGGTGTTCGAATTCCAAGATATATTGACTGATGATTGTTTTTTTCCAAATGGGACACCCTGTATACTATTGCATTTTTAGGTTCTCCCTGAAGAGCTGATTCCATCAATGTATCACACTTGGGGTCTAGCGGGAATGATTACAGAGATATAGGGTGTTCAAAAACAAGATTTTTCAATTTTAGGATTTTTTTTTGTGGAAACTATTCAATATTGGTCAAAACGGCTCACATATCCTTATAAACTTTCGATTTACTATACTTACTGACATTCAATTGGAACAAATAGAGGGTGGGTTAACATTCAGAATACTGATCAGCTTATTGTATCTGTTCCAAATGAATATCAGTAGATAGCTAATCAAAAGTTATGACAGGAACATGTGAGCCGTTTTGACAATTAATGAATAGTTTCGACACAAAAAATCCTACATTTGAAGAATCTCAATTGTCAACACCCTATATCTCTGTAATAATTCCCACTAGACACCAAGTGTGATTCATTGATGGAATCAACTCTTCAGGGAAAACTCAAAAATGCAATAATATACAAGGTGTTCCATTGAAAAAAACCAATCATCAACCGATATCTTGGAATTCTGTATACGAATAATATTCTCCCATAAATCTTGAACCTCCTTGAAACATCATCAAAAACCGCCTCAAGTTGTTACCATGATGTCCTGAGGTTGTCTCAAAAGATTTTATAGGGATGTTCTGAGACGTTATTAGTATGTAGAGAATGTTAACAGGAGGACGTCTTGAGAATGTTCTCAGGCTCGCTCTCGACGTCCTGAGGACATGATTGTGAACGCCTCAGAAGGGCCTCAAAAGGAATTTGTGCTATCTGGGCAGCTCCATTCGCCAATTCAGAAACAGCAATGTTAAATCGCAATAAAACCCACTCCAGATGAGGTTGCGTGAATTGCAACTGGAAAAGTCAAGATTTATACTGTTCAGTCGATATATATAGAACATGGTATTCACAGTGACTCTAGTATTCACTACTGAAAACTGAACATGAAAATGGTAGATTCAAGATCAATTGATAAAAACATCGTGTAACTCATTCGTATACTATTACCATCACTCATCCATATGCCCGATTTGTCCCACTACACATAATTATTATATTGAAATAATAATGATATTTTACTTCATAGCATAGACCTAGGAGAGAATATCACAAATGATCAAGTAAAATGAATATGGATAATTTTCGAACAAGACAAAAAAAGATTTCCGATACCGGGAATCGAACCCGAGCCTGCTGGGTGAAAGCCAGCTATCCTAGCCACTAGACCATATCGGATGTGTAAAATTGCAGATTCTAAGTGATTCTTGAATTCGCTGATGCTATAAATATTTGGTCCCTATATCCACCGACTATATCATATTATGTAGGGTATCCCTAAAAGGTCTCCACAAAAAACCTTTACCTATATATTTCTCGGACCAAATACAGAGTTGCTCAGTTTGGGCGCTTTATAAACGGCTCTGAAGAAACGATTTTTCTAATCGTTTTTGCTTTATAATTTCGGAACGACCCGCATGCGATTTCACTCAAATTTGGTACGTTTTAGCATAGCTTTATTGAATAATTTCATTGACTTAAGTCCTAATTAGAACTTTATTTTTCGATAAGTAAACCTTCTACGCCAATGGAAAGGAAGGCGGGGTTTGATGTTGGAACATGAAATTTGGATTGTGTAACTCATTTACTAAGAAGGTATATACAGGGTGTTTCAAAAAAACCTAACCCCCTTGCTAGGGTAGGTATATAGAACATTGCAAAATAAGTTGGGTTTGCTCAGTATAAAAAAATGTCATAACGCCATCCGTTTTCAAGATACAAGGTGTTGAAACAATATTTTTTTCACACATTTATTACGATTATCCCTAATAACACGGGATCTTGCTGGTACATCCCGCTAAGGTCCTACAAATGTCCCAATGTTTCAGACTTAGGTACGATATCCCATAGATGTTTCTCTTGGGACATCCATCAGATGTTTTCATTGGATGTTCTAGAAACATCCCATTCGATCTTTTTTATAAACAATATCATGGTTCCATATCTGCTAATGATTGAACAGTTCAAACAATTGTGACATTTGAAACATTGAAAAGTTGATGAAAAATGGAAATCAAAACTGTATTCGTACATATATACTTATACCTATACCATAGCCGGCTAATTTCATCGATAACAAATTGAAATAATTTTACTAAATATTCCTCAATAAGATTACCAATAAAGTACCTGATTTACTTCATGAACCATGTAATAAACGAAAAAATCAAAATATATCTCTTCAGCATATTTATTGCTGTATTTATTTGTTATACCAGCCGATAGATGGCGGTACAACTACGTTGCTAAGAGTTACTAACAGCCGTCGGCCCAGCGCCAGCAAATATGAGCCTCAAACAACTGTTATCATCTTCCATTAGTTATTGGACCGCACCGACTTTATATTTTCGGATTCGGATTGTTACTTGATATCTGGAAATAGGTCCGCCATTTTCAGGATTTCAGATTGAAAATAATTCATACCGTGTCATCCATTACTGTCATCAAACAAAAAACATCCTATATAAAAGTTTCTTTAAGATGTTCCATATCAAGTACCCTGAATGTCTCTGGTACATCCCGTATCATCCCACAAACATTCTGATGGGATGTTTATGAGACATCGCAAATGCTGACACGGGTGTTGCCATCAGCAACATCCCAAGAATGTCCCAAGGAAAATAGGGATTTTCCAGAGATGTTCCTATCATCCCATATGGATGTTTCTACGACGTCTTACAGATGTTATTGTGTTATTAGGGATGTTGAAACTACTGGCAACATTGTGATGACATTTTGTATCAATGTTCCTTGGAATCTGACACATCGCATGCATTCGTTTTCATATCTGATTCTCATAGAGGGCGCTAGTTACACGGTTCGTACCGAGTAGTTTTGAACATAACTTTTTTGAGGTTAGATTTTTCAATTCAAATTTGATGTGAACTTGAACATCATTCAATTTCACACCAAAAATGTACTCCTGGTGAAACTCGATACTGTGTTCTGTTTTCGGAATATTTCGATTTGAAAATGATAAGTGGTAACTGTTGCTGGAATAAAGCTATGTATTAGAGTGGAGTATTATGGAAAATTATCACCTATTTATTGAAAACCGAAAACAACAATACATTTCTGATGCAAAACTCATTGATTTAACAATGAATCACAAGAATAACATCGAGACAGACGTGACTAAGAACATGGATTACACAGTTTTGTTGTATCTGACTCTTCTTTTATCATTTTCCATATGCTATTTTGGGTCAAAAAACGTCCAAATTTTTAAAAATTTGTACACTCGATAGTAGTTTTCATTTTGATTATTCATCGCATTCAAGCATTTTGTCAAATTCTATCTGAAAAAGAAATCGTATTCTATTATCATTGTTTTTCACAATTTTGGAAGGTTTTTTTCGATTTCCCGCTAATTGTATAGAATTTGGACTTGACCGGTTATTTCACCAAGGTCTTCAATTTTGTCAAAACCATGAGAGTAATCTGATTTTATGGAAGGTATACCTTTTTTGTTGTGAACTATCGCAATCCAAATGTTATGTTCAAAATTTTTTTTTTCAATTGGAGTAAGCACATGTGTACCTATTCACTGAAAAAATCAAGTGATACGACAATGGGAATGATATATTCACCATATAATCATGATATATGGGTTCCATTCTCCAAAGAAGCTATGCCAAAATGTACAAAATCTGAGTGAAATCTCATTAGCCGTTTCATAAAAGCAAAAAAAAACGATTTGAAATTTGAAACATCAGAGCTGTCTAGCGCCTGAACTAAGCAACTCTAGTGGTAGTCTTTTGTAACAACCATTTACTATATTAATCTATGGTAATCTATGGTAAAAGATACTCTGATTATTCAGTCAATAAATTTGTGGAGATGACTTTGTGTGTCTTGTTTATGAATTGACTATATTATTAAAAAGTAGCAAATACAAGAAATGTTTCAATTCACTATGCAATTTTAGGTCCAAATAATAAGCTATAATGCGATTTTTTTTCACGTCAACTACGCCACTGATACTGTTGTTAGTTTTTCAAGCTCATTGTAGGAACATTATTTCCACCAACGAAACACTTCTTTCGACATTGTGACGAGTATTTAACTGAAACTAGTCCGCCCGGAGCAATTGAAACATCTTGTTTCTTCATTTCCAACCCCCAGTTCCATCATTAAACCGTAAAAGACTTGTAATTAGGGTCGTCTCCAAGAAACTGAAGCGAGCCCTTTGTGAATCCTAATAGAGTAATTAGGGATGTTCAGCAGTCGTTTCAATATTTTTTTTTATTTAGTTGTTTCTTCTTGTTGAACCGTGTTCAAGAATATCAAGATTGATTTTGAACCGTTTTCAAGCGTTACGTAGTAATTTATTCCATTCAAGAAAACGGAACTTTTTGAAAATAAAGCTGTCAAAATCAATGATTGCATATACCTACTTTTTTTTTATCGCTTGGAGCGCACGAAAGGGAATCCCTATAATGTTCAAAGAACATCGTGCGTTCCTAGAGAGGATAGGGACAGGAGGTAGGTATTGGAATTTTTTTTGAACTTCTGGAGATTATATGTTGGTGGGAATACTTCCACAGGCAAAGAATTCCAGAGCCTAGCCGTTCTATGGATGAAGGAGTCTTGATAAAGTGCTGTTCGACATCTTTCGAGGTTGACAACGAAAGGATGTGCTGACTGGGCTTGTCTAGTTCGTCTGATTGGTATTGCTAATACAGGGATGATAGCAGAGATTTCCGAAAAACATTTCCCGTGGAAGTATCGATAGAAAAGTGAAAGGTCACCCACCAGGCGAATGGCTCTTCTCTGGATGGAATCTAAGAGCATCAGCGTATGTTTTGGTGCTGAACCCCATATGTGGGAACAGTATTCTAGAACAGGCCGTATCTGCGCTTTGTAGATCATGAGAAGCTGTTGAGGTGTAAAGTAGCTTTTCGCACGGAACAAGAATCCGAGTTTTTGTGAAGCAGCGATGGATCTGACATGATTATCCCATGGAAGAGTGTTGCTGATGGAAATACCGAGCATAGATATGGTGGGCTTGGTGGGGATGGTAGAGCCAGACATGACAATATCGGGCATACTGAGTTCCGCCTTTCTAGAGAAAATGCAGCCTTGAGTTTTGGTGGCATTGAATTCAACTAGGTTGTTGGTTCCCCATGCTGTGATTTCAGCAAGATCTTCATTGACAGCATTGACCTGCCTGCGCCGTGAGTTCTTAGTTTCCTGGGAAGAAATGGGAATTCTGGAAGAGAACGCGGTATGGAGGGTACTATCATCTGCAAAGCTGTGGATGGGGCAAGTTGTTACTCCCAACAGATCATTGATATGAAGAAGGAATAATGTTGGTGCCAAAATTGATCCTTGTGGAACGCCGGAATTGATGACAATGGTATCACACGATACACCGTCCACCACCACGTGAAGCGATCTGCCTGAAAGAAAACTCGATAAGAGATGGCATAGCTGAGGTGGTAAGCCATATAATGGTAGTTTGTGGAGGAGTCCTTCGTGCCAAACACGGTCGAAATTAATTAATTATTAACGAATAACCATAGATTTGAATACACACATTTAGATCTATGGAATAACTGTGAGTAGTGTGAAAAAAGAAACAATTGTTATTGAATCACAAGTATAGAACTTTTCATTGATCTTGACAAAATATCCAGCCAAAACAAAACTAAAAATCATTCATAACATCAGACTTCGACGTTTTCCCACTTCCCCACTCGTTTCCGTGTTCAGATATTGGTTCGAACCGTTCATTCAGAAGTTTTTGAACCGGAATAAATCGTATTTCTTACTGACGTCATAATTTAGACAAGAACATACTTTTTCGGCAACCGTCCGGGAAGTGCTCACTTCCCGGACGTTTTTCCTTTGAGAAAGTACACGGAAAAAAAGTTTTGTTGCACCAACAAAATAATCTTGGTCATTTTTTGTTTGTTAAATTGAACACAATTTTGCGAAATTAACAAAATATATGTTGAATCCAAATAAGCAACCTATTCAAAGAGACAAAATAATTTGTTTGAAATATTTGCTTACTTGGACAAAAGTTTCATTTCATTCAACAACATTCATAGTTGACATAAAACAAATTTTGTTGATCCAACTATCATCTCATTGAAAAGGAATATTCTCAGATAAATTATGAACATACAAAAATGGATATATATTTATATAAAGCAATACATTGAGAATTCGCATTCTCTATGTGATGAGAATATTCACTCTTTCTCAGTTGATTCAATAGAAAACAACTACTTTCCTGGCTATATGCCACGACGAACATTGAATTATATCTATTGAACACACACGATAAGAGTTTGAAAATAAAATATAAAAACTTCTGAAATTGAGAATTTGCATTCTCCTTCAGATAAAAATATGTATATGCACATATCATTCTGAATATTCAACAGAAAACAACTACTTTCCTGGCTATTTGCCTCGTCGAACATTGAATTATATCTGATGAACATTCAAAAGGAGAATATGAAAAATGAAGAATAAAATCCTCCGAAATTGAGAATTGACATTCTTCTTCAAATCGGATGAATAATATGATGTATAATGATATAGAAATATTGTTCAATCAATCATATGCATTTTGTCTATTCTACAAAATTACATTAATATTGACAAATATTCAACTAAATACAACATCATATTTTGTTGAGTCAACAATCATTTCATTGTGCAACCAATCGAATGTTCTTTTTTATTCGACAAAATTGAATTGATTATGACAACATTATATTTTGTTGATTCAACACATCACTATCAAGAAATATGTTGTTATTTCAAACAAATTACTTTGTTGAACAGAACACACAAATACATTATATCAAACAAATATTTTGTTGAATGATTATCTAGTTGCATTTTTGCCACTAGGTGGCGTTTCTTCCAACCTTCCTACGCTCGCCTCGATTGGGGTGTACATATACCTACCTAAAACATCCGTTTATATAATTATATTAGGCTGTCCTAGACTTTCTTATGACGCTTATACAAGCTAATAGTCTTGGATCAACTGAGGAAATTGATCCCTAATTTCTCTTAGTTTTGAAATTCAGTTATTGGATTTTTTTATATTATTCAGCAAAATATTTTGTCAATTCTGAATACAATTTGGTTGTTCGAAGAAAATATATTGTTATTCTAACATATTCACTCTCTGAAAAACTGACAATTTTGTCACTTGAATGAAATGATATAATCCGGACTAGGCCGAGAAGTATCACATCGTTGTTGTCACTGGTAACTATGAAAATCTTGGTAGATATGGTTGTGAATCAGATGCAAGAAGAAATAAAGAAGGTGAAGTACAAGATGCAATGTTTGTGAATAAAAAGTACAGCCGAAATAAAAAATATGGAGAGAATAAAAGTGAATTCAAGTTTAAATGCCATAAATGTAAAAAGGTAGGGCACAAATCTATCGACTGCAAGTTGAAGGTGAAGAAAATGAATGAAGAAAGTGCAGGTCAAGCTGAACAAGCGTACATCATAGAAGATCACGAAAATACCATCGATCAAGTTGATTTGATAGTTGAATCTCGGAATAACTGGTGTCTTGACAGTGGGTGTACCTCGCACATGAGTGCTTTCAAACAAAATTTTGAAAAGCTGAAACCTCATTCAAGATCTTTGAATTTGGCAAGTCATGACATAACAAAAATAGATGGTATAGGAGATGTTATTTTACCTATATCTGATGGAAGGCATGTGAAGAACTTGAAACTTCAGAATACGCTGCATGTTCCAGATCTCAGAACCAACCTAATGTATGTTCCAAAAATAACAAATATTGGACATACAGTACACTTCAAGAAAGACGAAGCTATGATACTGAATCAGAATCAAGAGACCATGGCTGTAGCGGATAGAATTGGGGATTTATATTTCCTTAGAACCAGTACTGAATTCTCTAAACTAATAAGGACGGAAATCAAACCAAAGAATAAATTGGGAGAATGGCACTATAAATTCGGACATTTGAATGTAAATAGTTTGAAAGACATATGGCGAAAGAAATTGGTTCTTGGAGTTGACTTTGGAAAAATGATATTCTGCAGAGATGTGAAATTTGTCTCAGAGGCAAACAACCTCGACTACCATTTTTGAAAACTGAAACACAAAGAACTCAAGAATTGCTGGAAATCGAACATTCAGACGTATGTGGTCCAATGAGGGTGCAGTCTATTGGTGGTGCAAGATATTTCATTACATTCATCGATGATCTATCAAGATATTGAGAGGTTTATTTCATGAAATGTAAATCGGAAGTTTATGAAACATTTCTCAAGTATAAAGTTTATGCTGAAAATCATACTGGTAAACAAATTAAAATGTTATAGCTGCAGCTTATACTCCGGAACAAAATGGAACAGCAGAAAGGAAGAACAGATGTGTTGTAGAAATGGCTCGATGCAATTTAATACAGTCAAATTTACCACCATCGTTTTGGGCAGAAGCTATTGATACGTCCAATTATATTAGGAATAGATGTCCAACGTCATCTTTGAAAGGAAATACATCTTATGCTTTTTGGAATGGAAAACGTCCTACTGCTAGTCACTTCAAAATGTTTGGAAGTAGAGCTTTTGTCCTTGATAAACGTCCGGCAAGAAGTAAATTTCAGGAAAAATCTACTGAATGTATTTTCGTAGGATACTCAAATGAGTCTAAAGCTTATAGACTCTATGATCAAGGAGCTCATAAAATTATAGTCAGTCAGTAAATGAATTTGATAAGAATGGGAATTATGAAGATTTTTTTTCTGAAGAAGAATTTGAAAGAGAGATGAGTATAAGGAAGAGAGAAGATACTGAGAGGATAGTTTGCATTGATCAAAATGAAGAAATAGCAGTTGAAGAGAATCCAGATTCAGTGGAATCAGAAGCGGATGTACTTACTCAACAAAATATCATTGAAAGTGAAATGCAAATCGAATTCCCAGACAAACAAGACGGACGGATGAATGTTCAGAAGAAGAATCAAAAGAAATACTGATGAAAAGAAGTTCTGGAAGACCAAGGATAATGGAGAACAGGAAAAGTAGGAAGACCAAGAAAGAAATATAAAATGAAATTGAGTGCAGATAGAAATCAATTTGCTGCTACAGCTCAAGATCTGAATGCTTTAAGTACTGAAGAAGTTCCCAAAAGTCCAGATTCTAAAGATTGGAAAGAAGCCATAAAAAAAGGAGTACATAGCTCAAATAAAGTGCCAGACATGGAATATAGTTGATCGCCCTGTGAATCATCATACAATCGGCAACAGGCTTGTTCTTACTACTAAGTACAAGGCTGATGGAAGCATAGAAAGACGCAAGGCTAGATTAGTAGCAAAAGGGTATGCTCAACAGTATGGAACAGATTTTCATGAGACTTTTGCTCCTGTGGTGAGAATAAGTACAATCCGATTGCTGATGGCCCTATCAGTGGAATATGGATTGAGTGTGCATCAAATGGATGTGGTAACCGCATATTTGAATGGTATGCTGGAAGAAAACGTTTTTATGGAGTTACCAGAGAATCTAGAAAAAATATTAGAAGATATAGTGAATGAAAATCATTACGAAAATAATGAAATCCTGAAAACTGCTAGGACATGGTTGAAATGCATCAAGGAAGGAGACAAAGTTTGTTATATAAGAAGAGCATTGTATGGACTTAAACAATCGGGGAGGCAATGGTATATAAAACTCGATTGTGAACTTCAAAAATTCAGAATGGAATCGCTGAACTCCGATCCATGTTTATATTATTCAAGAAACAACAATGATTTGATGTTAATTGCTATATATGTTGACGACCTCATTATAGCAAGTAACAATTTGGAGAAAATTGCCATGATGAAACGAAATCTATCTGACACATTCGAAATGAAGGATTTAGGTCCCATAAATTACTGCCTTGGGATAGAGTTTCAACAAGACGAACAGCAAAGAATAATAAAAATGAATCAGAATCGATTCGTGAAGAATATTCTAGAACGTTTTGGAATGAGTGAATGTAAACCAGTATCAACTCCTCTAGAAGTCAATTTGAAATTGATGTTATCAAATTCATCGGAAGAAATCATGAAAATGTATCCTTATCAGTCTGTAGTTGGTACACTGGAAAGCTGCAAAGCGTGTACTGAGATACTTGAAAGGTACGAGTAACTATTCACTAACTTCCCAAGGAGGAGGTGAAAACATTGTTGGATATGTAGATGCTGATTGGGGTGCATGCCCTGAAGACCGAAGATCTTATACAGGGTATTTCTACAAGTTTGCAGGTGGGGCCATATGCTGGGAATCCAGAAAGCAAAGAACGGTGGCTCTTTTCAGTACAGAGGCAGAATACATGGCGTTGACTGAATGTTCGAAGGAAGCAATTTACCTTCAACAATTCATGAAAGAACTAGGAGTCCCTCAAGATAGAATTGTTACATTCAATTCAAGGGGCACAACGTTTAGTTCAGAATCCTGTTCATCATTCGAGAACTAAACACATTGATATTAGACATCATTTCATCAGAGATGTCTATAGAAATGGTCTCATGGATTTGAGGTACTTACCTACTCAAGAAATACCGGCTGATATATTGACAAAATCATTGGCAACGCAGAAGCATTCAACCTTCAGAAAATGTATGGGAGTCATTGAAGATATACCTGAAACTTTGAGGGGGAGTGTTGATTAATTTATTAAATACTAT